>WBMV01007501.1:147718-423042 GCA_013396655.1 Campylorhamphus procurvoides | reverse complement strand
CCGCTGCCGCATGGAGTCCTGCTTCGACTTCGCCCAGTGCCGGAAAAACGGCTTCAAGGTCTACGTGTACCCGCAGCAGAAGGGGGAGAAGATCGCCGAGAGCTACCAGAACGTCCTGGCCGCTATCGAGGGCTCCCGCTTCTACACCTCGGACCCCGGGCAGGCCTGCCTCTTCGTCCTCAGCCTGGACACGCTGGACCGGGACCAGCTCTCCCCACAGTACGTGCACAACCTCCGCTCCAAGGTGCAGAGCCTCCACCTGTGGAACAACGGCAGAAACCACCTGATTTTTAATTTATACTCTGGCACCTGGCCCGACTACACCGAGGATGTGGGGTTTGACATTGGCCAGGCCATGCTGGCCAAAGCCAGCATCAGTACTGAAAACTTCAGACCCAACTTTGACGTTTCTATCCCGCTCTTTTCTAAAGATCATCCTAGGACAGGAGGGGAGAAGGGATTTTTGAGGTTTAACACCATCCCTCCTCTCAGGAAGTACATGTTGGTATTCAAGGGGAAGAGGTACCTGACGGGGATAGGGTCAGACACCAGGAATGCCTTATATCACGTCCATAACGGAGAGGATGTTGTCCTCCTGACCACCTGCAAGCATGGCAAAGACTGGCAAAAGCACAAGGATTCGCGCTGCGACCGAGACAACGCCGAATACGAAAAGTAAGTGAGCGGTGCCCCTTCCCCGTGCCCGTGTCCCCAGGGACGTGCCGGCGTGCCCGGCCCCGCCACCGGGCAGATGTGAGCAGATGTGTGCCGATGCGCGTTCAGTGGCCAGAGGAAACGCTTCCACCTCTCCTTTGGGCATGCCGGTGGCTTCCCTCGTCCCCCGTGGGGCTGCCGGCTGGCTCGGTGCTGCCTCGGTCGTGGGGGCAGGCGGGGCGGTGTTGAAAGGCGGTGCGGTGTCCTGCAGCCCTGGCGTTGCTTGCCCAGGGACCGATGACCTGCATCCGCAGCCCGCTGGCTTTCCAAACGTGGCCAGCGGCGGAGGTGATGCTGGAGGATGCACTGGCGTTTGGCACTGCCCTTTCGTCTCTCCAGCGCCTCTTAGATGCCCTGTGCTCTCCCTGCCCTGAGACAAAGTTTGTACGAGTCCTTAGCCCTCTCCAGATCGCGTGTGACCCTGGCTCCCGCAGTGGGTTGGTTGCTGAGGGCGATGGCTGGGATGCTCTCTCCAAAGAGCACTCCCTCAGCATCTGGCCGGGGTTTGTGATCTCCACAGACAAGCCAGTAACTTGTCTAGCCGTATTTTCCCTCTCCGTTCAAACCAGTGCAGTATCAGTAAAGAAAGGAGGAAAAAGGAATGCTGACTGTGCTTGTGTCCTGTGTCCGAGTTTCTGTTTTTCACATGTGAGAGGATACACCAGGGATGTGAGCACATCGTGTGCTTTCTGTGAACGCTCGCTTCCTTGACTTTCCCTGGCTTTTGTTTTTGTTCTTTGGTAATGTCACAGTGTAGCCAGATTTTGTCTCGCTGTGCTGCTGCCCTTGTCTTCAGTCTGCTTTTCAGGTTTGTATATATAGCTGCCGGGAAAATCGCTTCCTGGGAATTACCTCCAGGACTGCGATGCTGACTAAGCCGTTTTCAACTGATTAGTTATTTTAAATGCCGACCACCACTGTTTGCTGCAGAGTAGGTGCCTATATATGAAGTTTTTCCACATGAGAATGTTTCCTGGGCAGCAGAAATTAGACACTGAATTAAACCAACCAGCCATACAGCACTGAGTGGTGTGCAGTGGAGCTGCTCCCATTGCTGCCGGCGGCTGGGGGGCTTTGTGGTGCACAGGGGAACGTGGGTGGAAAAATACGTCTGGAGAGCAGTTGGGAAGAAACTACGTTGGCATTAATAGTGATGAAAATTTCCGACAGGCTGCCTGTTTCTGCACCGAAACTATCCCCAGGGGTTTGGGAGAGAAGGGGAAGGTCAGCACTGCAAAGCCGGGAAGCCTGTGCGTGCCTGGGTGAACCCTGCTCACCTTTCGGTTACTGTAATTCTGCTGCAGGGGGGAGGAAACAGCAGTGCAAACACTCGGTGGACTTTTAATCTCATTCACTGCCAGAAAACTGATGGGCGAATGGTGAAATGATACACACGTGGAAGCGATACATGTAGCAGCAGTGCCGGGTGATCAGTAGAGATACTAAGCTAAGCTCATGTTATTTGTCTCCCGGGAGGCCCCTTGGCTTGTGATCTCCTTCAGGGAATATTTTTTTGTGGGGAAGAAGGGACACCTGACAATTGCAGCCTTACAGGCTATGCTGGTTTTTGGTTTTTAGATCTTGGCATTGGAGCTAATTTACAGATAGGAAAAGTCTTGGTTATTTGCTGCATACTACAGCATGTGTGCTGTCAAGTTGTCATAAAACAAACATACCCGCCTGTGGTTTGATGTCAGTTTTTTTACAGCTCTGCCATTTGATCTAATAAAGGATAGACCTCTTCCCGTGAGTTCTGCTCCTCCTAAAGTGTCTTTGCCACTTATTTTGTAGTGAAAGGTGTACATAACAACCCTCAGGGGATATAATAGCATGAACCCAACTGGTATGCCGTCCTACTCTTACAAAAAGTATACTTGCCGCTAACATGCGGCTGTATCTGGGGTGATGTGTGAGGGCTTCAACATTCATTGTAATGCTGCTGTTAAAGACAGGAACTAAAAAAAAGATGTTGACAAGAAATCAAGATTGCTCCAAGAAGTCAGGCAGGCTGAATCTGTGGTTGGGCTGCTGCGATGAACGGGTTTTGCTCTGGTGAATAACTGCAAATGCTGAAGCTCTTTGACACAGCATCTTACCCGAGTGAGTGCACCTGCCGGAGTGTGCTGCTGCCCTTTCATGCTCCTGCTTTGGTGCCGATGCACAGCAAAGTATGCCATCTGCTGATCTCCCAGCACCGCGTGCAGCCGTGGCCTGTGTGCTGTGGCTTCTCTGTGCAAATAGGGACCATGCCTGGTGCTCCACTCGCTCTATAAAATACGACAGGGTTGCATGCCTGAGGCAGCATAACACAGCCACATGGTTGAAATGCTTCTGTGCTGATCTCTAACCCAGGTGTGAAAGCTGTAGAAGGGACTCCGTTATTCATCCCACCTAAAGCAGCCTCTGATCATCAACGAGGCTGTAGTTGCTTGGGAAAAAAATGTCTCTAAATACATCTGGGCCTTGAAAATTGCACACAGAGCGGCTCTTGTGAGGTGTTCTGGGCTTGGATTTAACAGTGCATCCTCAAGGTTTTAATCAAAAAGAAGGGAAAACAATCTCCAGAATACATCTATTTGCATATCCATATGGAGTTGGGAGTTGCATATTGTGCATTTCTGTGCTGATTTTCCCATCCTCTGCTGTGATTTTTAGACTATTTCACTTCATGTGAAGGACAGGAGTGTGGGGGCCATGGGGAAGTGGCCGTGAGATATCAATCCTTACCAGGATGAAATATGAATGATTTGGTCTGGGTAAAGGCCTTGAAAAGTTGGGTAAATTAGATGACCATATTTTAAAACATGCTAACCTCCTGTCTGCAGGGTGTAGGTGTTATGTTGTGTTATGCTTGGGGCCAGCATACGTTGCTAGTTACTTGTGATGAAGTTTCATCTGCAATGCAATACTTGGTATTGTGTTCACATCAGGTCCACCTGTCTTCAGGATGTGGTGTTTCCTTTCTAGGAGATTGAAGAAACCAAAAAAGGTGACTTCTTGACTTGTGGAAAAACGTGTAGAATGTCTTACTTCACTTGGGGGAAGGAGGGATGGGCATGTGTGTATTTGACTCTGTCTCTGTAAATTGTATTGAAAGATCTATCTCTATGTCACAGCTAATTAATTTGCATCCTAGTTATGCATCTCAGCAGATAAAGTTAATGTAGACTAAAATGAATTACATTATCATGATTAGACTACTAGCAAACAGGATATAAAGGAAAACAAAGAAAACCTCTGGTTGTTTTTGACGTCCTTGGTTGTCAAAGTTGGCTTTATCACCAGCACTAGGACAGTTGAGCTTTCTGAATTCCTCCATGGTATGATTTTTGCCTCAAGCTTTCTGTTTCACAAAGGGTTAAGTGAATAAACACTGCTGCTGCTGAAGTTTGAAGACAGCCTATTAAATATTTAATGACAGTCTAAATATATACATATGTACAATGGATTTTAAACAAAGGCAGAATTCATATACAAGCTTAACTGGTTCCAAATAATTACTTTTTGGAAGGTAATATAAATGACTACAGATACCAAAAGAAATGGAGCAATACAATGTTCTAGTAAAGCCAGATGCAGAGAAGAGATTTGCACCAAAATGACGATCTTTCTAGGAAAGTAAATAATATTATCTGTGGCGTATCCCCTGATCTG
Organism: Campylorhamphus procurvoides; assembly: GCA_013396655.1. Lineage (NCBI taxonomy): Eukaryota > Metazoa > Chordata > Aves > Passeriformes > Dendrocolaptidae > Campylorhamphus > Campylorhamphus procurvoides. The sequence goes on along the minus strand of WBMV01007501.1, from coordinate 418,674 downwards.
CAGCAACTCTGCCCTTGGAAGATGGAGTAGGTAGTGGTGATGCTATCCCAAAAACATAAGGTCTCATCAGAAGCTCATTCAAGAAGACTTTTTCCTCATCTATGCAGGATAGCTGAAGTTAATAATGATGATCAAGCAAAGGGGAAAAAACAAAGAAATTAACATGGTTGAAGAGAATAGAATGGATAAGGGGAAGTGAGGAAAAAATGCATTTTTGGAGAAATGTGAACTATGGTGGAGGACAAATAGTATAGTGAGGTATTCTCTATAGAATTAAGTTTTTTGACTAGTCAGTGCTCAAAACACCTGGGTGATCATGACTGAACTTAGAACAGAAAGCAAAACACATAGGACTCATGAGGTGGGATTAGTTTTGCCAGAGGAGGTTGGAGGCATGTGGTGGAGATGACACCTATGGAAGGAGCTGCTCAGAGGTCTACCTGGGGCTGCTGGGTGCTAGCTGAAGAGAGAGAGCAGCAGCACACTGCATGCTTTTATACCTGTGAGCCATCTCTGCAGGGCACATGATAGCACTAGGCAGGGTTGTATGTGCAGGTGAATATATCCAGCTGAACATTTTCATTGATGCCTGGTACCCGGTAGATTTACCTGGTGTGCACTCTACTGGTGGAATGTGTGTCAATCAGCATGGAACCTCCCACCCTTGAAAATCCTGAGTAAAGGTCACAGTCATACAGTAGGCACAGAATGGGAAGAAAAGCAAGTTTTAGTTTCATTTCCTTCTCACCAGGAGTAAAATACACATATTGAAAAAAAAAAGGAGTGGTGGAAGTAGACACTGGGGATGAGTTTGCCACTCATAAGACCAGCACAAGAATGTGAAGTAAGGCTTAGGCTTGCCCACACAACGTGTGATGATAATCTGGGTGCTGCACATGCAGGTATGTGCATGTTTCAAAGGTGAAATTCTTGTATTTTCAACATACTGAGCTTCCATGTATTGTATTAAAATACAAATGTAAATGCCACACTTAATCAGTCACTGAATTATTTATTTTTTTACTTATATGAAAGCCTTCACAAGTTAGATCATTTGCAGCTATTTAGGACAGGTCTGAGAAATACCCAAGTTCTGGGTGGCTGTTGTTCAGGACATCTGAACTGAGATGGGAACCAGTCTATGCATCTTGCATATCACCAAGCTGCTTTGGAAGCTTGGATAAAACTCAAAAACTACTCAGAGAGCTTGGGCATTTTCCCAGAGCATCTTGGCTCCTGCAGGGACCTATCACCACCAGTCTACTTTTTTAATATTGATTTTCAAGAAACTGGAAATTTGCCTGGTTTACAATAGGTTTATTCCAAAATGGAGTAAGCAGGTAAATAACTAAGCTTTAATGTATGTCTGAGAAATACAGGATTTTTTCCTATTGTGTTCCTCCTCTTGCTCTCTGTATGTATTGCAGAGTGTTCTTACGTGCCTGTTGATGCGCTGGTGGGTAGAAGCTTCCACCTAGGAAGCTCCAGGCTGTTTCCCTGGCAGGAACTGGGAGCATGGGTGACAGGAGCATCTCTGAGCTCACAGGCAGCTGTGCAGTCCTCAACATGAATGTTTGCACCTCTCGGTAGAGGCATGGGAGCAGGTGGATGCATGTGCATGAGCGTGTTTCCCCCATGCAAGCAATGCTGGGCATTGCTGTGTGTGTGGCCAGGTGAGGAGGGCAAGGCACGGGCAGAGGAGCCCACCCTGCCCGTGGGCATTGAACCAGGTGCCCTCCTCACCTCAAGTAATTAAGTTTTCTTGTGAGGTGAGTTATTATTATAATTGCTTGCCCCAGGCCTTTCTGCCTCTTTCTATGAAGCATCTCATATGAGGCTCTGTGGTGACATTACAGTAGATGGGTGATCTGGTCCGCAGCAGGTGTGTTCTGCATGCACAGTGTAGGTGAACATTGCTTTCCTGGCCAAAAGGGTCTGCTTTAATTTTTCCTGCATAGGAAGGTGTTCTAGGATAGTTTATTGATAAATACTCATCACTGAAGAGACACTTAATCATGGAACAAAACTTAAATAAAAAGTTTATCTGAGTCATCATTTTAATTTTAAGTAGAATTAATCTTAAGTAGTTTGAAGGGCTCATTGAACCCAGATCAGAACAGAGTTAAAAGTAACGTTTCCAACTACCCTGGAAGACAAAGTCCTCCTGTGCCCTCAGTGAGAAGGTGCTGCAGAGCATCCCACAGTACTCTTGCCTTCTTACTCTCCATGACTGAGTGTTTGACAGGGCAAACTCTGACTTCTGCAGGATGTTTTCTAGTGGCATAAGGTAAGCTTCACTGAAACTGCTCCTAAGGGAGAGGGGTGGCTAAATTTGGGGTTCTCCTGGGGGGTGTGTGCAGCTGCCTGCTGCTCCCTGATGCATTGAGTGTTTCCAGCTGTGGACCTCTTTGCATCTGTGCAGCTCTGAAGTAGTGCATCTTGCTGGGTGGATGGGATTAAATGAGAGGAGTTTCAGCTCAAGACAAACCCGAACAAAAAAGACTACAGGTTTGACTCTGCTGGAAACAATCCTTTTGCCCCACATACAGCCCTGCAACAGCCCACTGGAAAGTAAGCCAGCAGTGGCTTGCAGGAGAGGGAAGTAAATGAAACTGGTAGGCACAAAACACTTATTTTCTCAACAGATGTGAGTGAAGAGAATGTGCTGTAATCTGATGATTTCTGGAGTATTATCTGTGATTGTTTTCTTTTTCTCTCTGAAGGGTTTCTTTCAGAAAATCCAGAGAGTTTTGTGGTCTTGGGTAAACAAACTGTTTTGCTAAGCAGAGCAAAATAATCAGTAGGTATGTGGATAAATGTCTGGCCTGTGAATAGAGTTAAATGCCGTGTTCTGAGCTGCTGAGACTGACTTCTCCAGGACTTGGCTATATCTAGATGATGATGCAAGATTTATACTCCTGTCCCATGTTGTATGGAGATTAGTGTAGCCTGTGGGAGTATAACTTCAGGTTATATTTAAGGTTCTGCAGCTTTCCACATTGCCAAGTATTTTGGGATGTATAGGTTTCAAAACCTTCTCATCTACTACAGTGCAGTAGATTTGTTCCCCTGTTCATCTAGCTATGCTGTGCTTTTATGTGAGGTTTGGCATTGCTCTTTTTTCAATCCAGATTTTGGGAGGAAACGGAACATGTATCATTACTGTTTTGCCCTTAATTTAGGAGCCTTGTCAGTCAAGTGTTGGAAGCATCAATGCTATCTAATGCTTATACAACTCATCGCCACATCTCTGGAGCAGGCAGGGAGGGAGGGAGCTGTGGCAGGAGGTGCCTGCAACACCAGGTGTGCACAGGGGTGATTACAGATCTAAGCCAGAGGATAGTGGGAGTCCTTTCTTCCACTTATAATAAAATTATAATTTATAAGAATTGACAGCCATGTATTGGAAGAAACTGTCCTAGTATTATGGCAGGGGTGCTACAGAGCCTGAAGGGTGTTTAGAGGCCGAGAGGTGGGAGATCAGCACACTACAGTGGTGTAGCAGAAACAAGTTAAGGAAATGAATTCCAAATGACAACTAAAGAGAGGAGATTTGTTTCATGAGAAGAGGGAAGTAATGTTTTAAGAAATGCAGGGCCAGCTCAGCAAAATGTTGTGCCTAACTGCTTTGCTGGGAAAGAACTGGTATGGGTGCTTTCCAAATGCAATCTAACTTCCTAAAATGCCGTAATTTCGTAGAATAAGAAAACATATCTGTAAGCCACTGAGGAGGGTTAAGTCTCTTCAATAACAGGAGAAAGAAGATGCCATTTTCTTTAAACATCTTGTGTTTTCCCTGCTCGTCTTTCCCATCACCTCTTGCTGAGATTTAACCTCAGTTTTTCGAGTGGTGTAGTGCTATCTCCTCATCCAGGATGTGGACAGGAGGCTAAGTGGGTGTTTGTCTTGGCTAAATCAGGCTCCCATTTTGTACACTACTAAGACAGACTTCTCCATGCTCCTGCAGTCTCTGGGTGAAGGTTAGTGCTGGCAGGGCTGTTGCAGGAGCTCCTGCTTCCTCCTGCCTGAATCGCATGTGGTCTCGAGGCTGCAGTCTGACAGCCAGGATTGCCGCTGGCCACAATGGTTTCATTTCCATATGCTTTTAAAATGGGAAGAACACTTTGCCTTCCCTAAGTGTTTTCGGTTGTTACTTTAGTGCTTTGCAATGTTTAGAGAAAGCTCTATGTACAACTGAAATACTACTCATTCATGTTTTCTGTATGCCCTTCTCAAGAAGCATCAGTGAGTGTAAGTCTAAATGGTGATTTTCCAGTAAAAGGCGACAGTTGTCAGAAGCAGTGTAAAGCAGCATCTCTCTATGTGTCTGGCGGGGGGAAATTCCCACAAAATCTCTTTTGGGGTTTGACACTTGTCCTGGGTGAGGATACGTGGTCATGTTTAGTATATGAGCCTTTTAACTGTCCTTGCTTCACTCAGCTGCTACCAAAGGCCACCGCTTTTCCAGGCACTGAAGCGCTGTCGTTCCTGATCACTCCTCCAAGGGCTGTCCTGGTGCAGTTAGCAAATTCAGTAAAGCTCTTCTGCTGTAAGTTAACTTTTTTCTCCATGATGGTTTCTAGGTCAGAAATACATGAAAACAACAAAATTCCTGGGTTCCTGAGTGAATTTCCCATTTGTTCACTTTTTCCCCCTCTAATATCCTCTTTGAGTTTGTGAATGAAACAGAATTAGGGCTAATTTGGTTGATTGGCTGCAAAACAAAAGTATTCAATGCTAAGAATGGGAAATGAGAAGGCCTTTCTGAAATGTTACTTCTTTGCATAATTGTAATAGATTATAATTATACAGTTGGGTGTTTAGCCGTGGATTTGCTGTAAACACTGTTATGGGAAATGTCTCGTTGCTCACTTGTGTCGGTTCGAGTCCCAGTATGGTCCTGTTGATGGCTGTACCAGCATCTCAAACAACATTTTCTCTTTGGGCAGGATGGCGTGCTGCAGGGAATGCTATCTCCAGTTCCCTTCCCAGCTCCTCCTACAAAATTACCACCGGTCGATATAGCCATGTCAGACTGTTGACACAAATCAATAAGATCAATCATTCTTCAGCTCCTAAACAAAATCCAGAGCGTGATGCTGACGGCCTGTGCATAGCAGTAGATTCCTAAAGAAAAAATGCATGCTATAGTGCTTGCAAAATGGACATGGGGGACTCTGTCCTGTTAATAATTAGTTCTCTGAAGCTGTAAAAAGGAGCATGGTATAAATAGTTTCCTAGAGCTGCAATGTGCGTTATGACCCCTGCAGCCTTCAGTCTGATGGAGAACATCACCTGACCAACAGCGCTGCTGGAGACAGGGGAGTGTGGCTGTGTTTGGTTAGGAATCCTGTTTTTCTTCATTCTCCTACAAGATCTTGACTTCTGATACTGATTTTTGCCTTGCAAATAATTGCAGACATTTTGTCACAATAGTGGAATTCCTGGTGCAGTCAGGTAGTTCAGTGTGTTAGTACCAGAAAGCTCATCAAAATTGTAGTTGTTGTAGTCTGCAAGAATAAAATCAGAGGCTCCTTCTAAAAATCAGAATCTTTGTCTGAAAGGAGAGACAATTTTTGTTTATAATGTCTGAGTTTATATCTCTGAAGGTTTGTCTGGGTGTGTCTGCTCATAGACTCAATCAACTGTTTCAGGAAGATAAACACATGAATGTTTCATCTTCTGAATTTGCCACCAACCATTGTGCTGGGTGCTTGCAGATTTTTCTTTTAATTAAATGTAATTCATCTAATCCTAACGGGAAACATAATTATAGGATTTACTTTTTAATACTGTAATTTCAGAATTACTTTATAGAGAAGAGTAACATTTCCCCCTTAAGGGCTGTTTAAAAACGAGCAAACAAAATAAAAAACCCTAAAGTACACTTTGCTAAAAGTAATAAATCTCAGACAAGATGAAAAAAAAAAGCATCTGATATGTTGGAGCTGCAATAAAGCTGAAAATTAATGATCAGTAAGTTGCTGCTGCAAGAGACTGAATGCATTATGGATAGGAGGAGATGCCTATAGCTTATTAAATGTCAGCGAATTTCTGCATAAGGAGTAGAAAACCCAGATCAGAAATTGTAAAACGATGCAACCTGCAGCTGGAAGATGCAGTGCCACAAAGGATGTGTGCACAAAGGCGGGTGTGCACCATGTGTATTGTTGAAACATAAGAAAGTGCTTTGCAAAATCAGGGTCTGAAGTCGCATACTAAACTCCTTTAGGTCCTGATTGGAGAGATTTAAATGTTTCAGTAAGGCACGACTGCAGTCTCAGGGAGGGATTTATCATACTTTGCATAAGAAAGTATGTATGACTGTTTAAAATAATTGAAAACAAATAACATCCCTTCACCCTCCTACACTCCCTCGTGGTTTTTTTCCCCTAAAACCAAAAGCTAAGGCTACTACTTGAATTGTAATGGAATAATATATCAAGTGAGTGATCACATCAGGCATGGACACTTACCAAATCACAGCGAGATAACTGTGAATAACTCTCTAGTTTCAACAATTTGCATGGCCATTAACAATTGATGGGTTTCCCTTAGAACTGCATTATCTATGGCAGCAGGATCTATTCCTGTGCACTGCTCCTGCATACTAAGTGCCAGACAAATCCTCAAAAGTGAGGGTAATAAAAAATCTGATAGCAGCAAGGTGAATGAAGCAGGTAGGAATTTCAAGGCAACACTTTCTGAAGATGGGGAAATATTTCAGGCAATCATGCATTTTCATAACTGCTCTACATCCCCTTTCCCTGCCTACTTTTTTTACTACAGTTCTACAAGTTTTAATTTGGGCTGATTTTAGGTTTTTCTTCACTACTTGGCATCTCTTCAGGCTTGATGGTCAGTCTGACCTGTGGAGCAGTTTAAGCAAGATTTTAAAATAGTTCTTATTATAGTTTTGTATTAAACACGTGTTGAGAAGCTTTAATGCATATTCAACAAAAGATAAAAATGATGCTGAATTTAGCCGTCCTGGATTGTTGGGTGGCTCCTTCATGGGAGTGATTTCAAGCAGGTGCCAAAGATGTGCTTTCCTTATGAGAATCATGCCACTGTTTTAATAAGCGCACAACACATCCCTTCTTTCTAGCACTTTCATCTCTGCCTGACAGCAAGTCAGTTCTTTCCAGATTCCTCCATCAAGTTGATTTTTCCAGCCCCAAATCTCTTTTCTCTCTTTTTATTTCTCTTTCTCACCCTCTTCCCTCTCCCCCTCTTTTCACGGTGCTGTTGTTGTGGCAAGATGAAAGCGGCTGAGGGAAGCAGTGGCGGGGAAGGCTCTGGTAATCAAAGCGCGAAGTGGCTGGGGCTGTGTGAAGACAGGTGGGTGACACATCAGAGCGGGCTGGGAGGGGGGATATGGGTGCTCGCTGCTCTCATCTCTCCTTGTAAATGATCCCCCTGCCGTAAAGAGAGAGCCTTTGGTTTATTTGTGAGCTCACACGCACACAGATGTGATTGCTTTTCTATGGCCTTCCCCAAATTTACTTGTGGGGTTTGGTAATAGAGTCTTATTGTTCCTTGGAAGATGGCTTCTGCAGATGTGGCATGTAAGGAGACAAGTACCTGAGCTGTGGATTAGCAGGATGTGGTCATTAACCTTCAGCTGAGAACAACCCACCGTCTTACTGTCCAGTTGGCCTGTAAGTGTTGTTTCTGGGTTGCTGGGGGCAGGACGAGGAGAACTGGAAGTGTATGAGTAGCACCTGGTTGTTGTCCCGGGTGGAGCCTTGCATGGTCAGAGACCCAGCATGTCCTGTCTTGGCAAGAGGTCCTGTGGCCAGGGCAGGCAGCACCCCTCGCTCGGCCACATACAGGTGCTGCTCTCCAGACTCTGCACCCAATGTGAGGTCCCCTTAGCTCAGTGGAAGCCCCAAATTCCTATTCATCTCTAAATTCTATGTGCATGTCTGTTGACATGGAGCTAACCGTAGGGCTGGCGGTTTTCTCAGGGGCTGCCTCTTCTCAGACCCTGCTCTGTTTTTGCCATGAAGCTGGGGGGTTGAGCATCCCATGGTCTGGATTGACTCTTGCTCTGTGTCTGTGCAAGGAGACCTGGTCCTTGTCTTAACCATTTGGCCTGAAGGTGTCAAGAAATCATTGCGCTCTGCACCTGCCACGTTTCACAGGACTCTTCAGTTGCAGTAACTTTTATCAGTTACTATTGCCTTGAACCAAGATAACCAGCAGAGCCACTAGGACACTTGGCTTTCTGCATCACAACATTAGTAAATTGCTATGACAACAGGTTTTCAACTTCCGTTTTATTAGCTATTTCTGGCAGCTCGGAATAATAGTGCTTTCTAGCAAAAAGATTTTTTATTCTTTCATTTTTCATGAAAATTCTTCCTGACACCAGTCATAGTAAAATAATTCACTGTGAAGTTGTCTGTGTTGTTTGGGTATAAAACCGGAGATATAAAAATCCCAGGTTGCCCTGTTGGTATAGTTACTGGTTATAGCAATAGTTTGTATTTACTTTAACTTTAGTCTCAGGGTAACTGTGTTTCACAATAATCAATGCACTGATTACTGTAATTGCAGCTTGTGGTACCGTGGTCTTACAGTTAAATGACTGGGCCAATAAAGCATGGAATTTAATGAATATTTGTAAACAAACTTGATTAGGAAGTAGGTTGGGGATATGCACTGGTGGAGGATAATAGAAGAGACTCATCCTCAGCTTTGATAATTAGAACAGATGGAAACCTAAAAACGAGCAGCAAAGCATGGAAACCATACCACTGCTATTTACCTTGTGTTTAGTGCTGCACAATGTCTTAAAAATCTCTGTTAAAAAAAATAGAAGTTCACTCCCCATGGCAATGAGATCCTGTGTAAACAATTTCAGTCTCTTTTGCAGAACTTTAAGGCACTGTCAGACATGGTGTTGAAAACCGGATTTACAGTGTAGGGCTGGTATCAGCCTTAAGTAAGAAGTCTTTATTGTCACCCCATGATTGTATCTTAATGCAATTAAAATGAAAAAGGAAACCACCACTGAAAATGGGAAATAGATTTCCTAGTGCTGCCTCTGGGGGAGTGGATGGCTGACATCTGGCAGTTGCTGGAAAGTTGGCTACATTTTACTGTCCTTGAGGAACTATGTCCCATTTTTGCTTGTTATTGGGCATGCTTTGCGTGCCTCTCTCTGGTTGTGTCCCTCATGTTTCAGATGCGTGTCCCTTGTCTCAGGCATGGGGTCTTGTCCTGCATACTCTGTCGGACCATTTGGGAACATGTTGTGTGAGTCTGGCAAGTTAACAGTTAAAGGATTCATCCAGTTTTGGATGGTTGTTTTATTTTAAGATTGCCAGAAATCCCTTTGCACCTCCTTGCGTTCTCTCCTCTTCCCCCATCTTTAAGCTACGTGACTCTTACTTTTCTGGCTAAGTACAAGTGTGCCTCTTTAACAAAAGCAGTATTCANCGCCCCCCCCCCCCCCCACTTTCTTTTTTTCTCAAAGCTGTTGATTATCTGCAAAGTTTGATATTAATTTTTCAGGGAAATGCCTATGTAAGGAGCCTTGCTCAGAGAGTGCCAGCCCTGAGCAATAGGCTGGCAAGAGACTGCTCTTGCCGCAGGAGGTCAGAGGGGAGGGTCTTTCATCAGTTACAGTTCACCCATTTGCTTCCTACCTGCTGATTTCCAACAGTAGTAATTTTTCTGCATTTATTATGTTTAATTAAAAGCAGGGCTGCTTACAGCAGTGCTCACGGAGATTCCTTCTCCCCCCCAAAAGCAACAAATAGGCATCTGGTATTTGTTTTGTATAACACAATCCTCATAAAATGAAGAGTAATAAAACATAATTATCTGTAAAAGCTTGTTTTATAAGCCTAGGAATGAGCTTGTTCTTGGCTTGTTTTGGTGTATTGTAAGATGAAAATGCCTTTGTATGGCTTTAACCCCTCTCCAAATTAGTAGAGAATCAGTTATTACAGTGTTTGAAACCGGGGTGTGTAAAGGTGTGAGGTGGTGTGAGTGCATACATAGGATAGCACTGATGGATCTCTATGGGTCAGAAGAGTCCTTTTCTGTTCCTTTTGGAAATTTTCCCCTTACAAACAATGGGTTTTATTTGAAAGCTTTGGTAAAGTAAGAGGGAGGAAAGTCTGTGGGCTACACGAACAATTCAGCATTTCTGAGCTGTGAGCCTTAAAGTTGGGTTTGAGCCCTTTCTGCAAGCTTCTTGTCCTTGGCAGCGTGAGGCACCATGATCCATGTTCATGCTTTGATGTGTGTGAGGACTCATTGATTTGGCCCTTGTTGCATTTCTGTCAGATGTTAACTTCTGTGTATCTTCATCTCTGGAGTGTTTCTGTCTTGATCCACCTCCAGTTTGGTCATCAGGACTCCCAGCACAGGATTCAGCAGTTATGAAGAGCTGATTGTACTCATTTCACCTTAGATTTGCTGCTTGCTCTGTGTTTGTAGGACAATATGCCATTTTGCTTCCCTTTGGCTTGCTCTTTTACTTTGCAAAAGTTCTTCCTGTCACTACATGCTAGCAGGATATTTTTCTGTGAAAAAGTGAAACTAGATAGTTTTAACCAATTAGATAGTAAAGTGAGACACGTGAGTGGCTTATTGCTGTCAAAGATGGTGTGAAAACTAAATCCTTTTAGAAAATTTATTGCCTTTTTATTTTCTTCAAAATAGTAATAAGCAAAAATCCACTTTTTTTGTAATGAAAACTGAAAGGTGTGGGACTGCAATGCACCTTCAACTTCAACATCCTTTGGAATATGTTTGCTTCAACACTGTTCTTTGCACAATGAATTAAAAGTGATAGAAGAGAAAATATACCTTTAGTCAGCTTGTATGGGTATTGCAGCCTTCTTAAAAGCAGATATGTCTTAGGTACTGTTTTCTCTCTGCAAGGCAAGCCTTATAATTTTAAATCTTGATGAGCAGCTGCTTTTGTTCTGTGAGTCTCAGAAACAATGGGGTTGGAAGCATGTTACAAATCACCAAATGATAGCGTTGCAGAGAAAACTGTCCTTCTTGAAGACCCTCATTCCCTATATCTTGTCCTTCAAAGCAAATGATGCAGTCGCAGTGATGCAGTCCTGGGCTCAGGGATCCACTGCTGGGGCAAGGAGATCCTCCCCCAGCAAGTCCTGCTTCCTGGGCAGCAGCGGTGCCTGCACACGACCGTGTGCCGAGGTGCTGCTGCCCTGTGTTGGAGTAATTTCCTTGAAATACATTTTCCTTGAAGTACACTTTCCTTTCATCTTATCTAGGGATACTGTTGTAATCTGCACATTGCTGACTGCAGTTATTTAACAGCACTGTTGTGGCTGCTCTGGGTCCTCAGCCAGCGGACGGCCAGCAGCAGCAGGGAAGGTGTCAGGAGGCACCCGGCTGCCTTATGTGATCTTACATTGTTTTCCAGGGCCAGAAATCTTTGATCTATTCAAACAGAAGCCTGAGAAGCAGAGCCACATTGCAGGCTGGCATGTAAATGTGTCCTTTTGCACCAAGTCTTATGTCACATGTGAGGTAAACATGCCAAGTATATCAGAGGCTGCAGAGTCTGACTACGAGTCAAATGGTCTGAGATGTTTGTCATCCCCACACAGTATATAATGTTCCATTTGCTTTTTCATCCAAGGTCTAGAATGCATGTCTTATTTTTTTGTCTGGGGTATTGTTTCACTTATATGTAGAGTTGGGAAATACCTCCCTGGAAAGTTTACCCTTCCTTAATTCATTAGTGTCTCCAGAACATGGCTTTGCATTCACAGCAACACAATTGTATTTAAAATTTAGGTGGTTCTGATTCAGACTTCTGATTTCTCCAGAATAATTTGGTTTCACTTTACCAGTGTAAATGAAGTGAAGCCTTTAGCTTCAGTCTTGATAGGTATGGCATGGACTCATTATTTGTTCTCTTTCCCATTGTGTGTAGAGTGGTGGCTTCAGGTGCATTTTCTTTTAAATGCCACGTAAAGTGAAATCCTGTTATTTGCACACATTCTGTGGCACTCATCTTCAAAGTATCTAGGCAACCTTTATGTAGATGACACTTTTGACTCAAACTTTTCCATCATGGGAAAAGAAGCAGGATGAAAAAGGGAGGGAAAAAAGAGCTGGCTTGAACTCACTTTGGGCAGCTTGAGTCAGTTGTAGGAAGACTTTGTAGGAAGTACAACACACTGAAGATCTCTGCTCCCTTAAACCATCTGCTTCAAGCTGTTCCATGTTTTTCCTTTGAGCTTGGGCAGGTAGGGGTTCTCCTGACCCTGCTGGAGCATGCAGTAGATCTACCAGAAAAGGGGGATTTCAGGGCATCTACAATCCAATGCTAAGCAGTGGTCTTCCTTGTGTGGTTCTCTGCTCCAGGGTCAGAAGGATGAGTGGTCCAAAATGGCTGCAGCTGCAGCCCAGGGAGGTATTTGTGTTCAGACAGCTTTTGATTTCAGCTGTGCTTCACAGGAAAGAAGACCTGAATGGGAGGCTTGAAAGACTTGAAGGAGTAGCCACTCAGTTTGCTTTCAGCCCCTGCAAGGAAGAAGTAAAGCTTACTCAGAGGAGATTCTTTGAATAAAAGTATGTCTGTGGTCTTGGGTGAGACCATCAACAGTGCAGATGGAGCAGCCATCACTACCACATCAGGGTGATCTCCGGTTGGGAATTGGTCTCCAAAGCCAAAGTCACCTCAGATATGCTGCAGAGGGGGTGTTGTGGCCCCAGACTTTGAGACAAGGTGGATGTTATCTCTTAGAGCAGTTCTGGTTTTGTTAGATCAAACAAGCATCCTAGGTAGGTGGCCATGCCAGTGTAAACATCACACCATGTGCTGTGCCTACTTTGGCAGAAATGGGGTTGGTGTCCTTGTGCTTGATACTGATTGAGTGAGGGTTGCTGGATGATCATCAGGGTGCATGCTGGTATTAAGGAGCACATTGGTGGTGGAGGTCATTGTACATGGTGAAGCAATCATCCCAGCTCCTCAACGGTCAGCATACACAAATCTCACTATCCCTCCCTTGCCCTTGCCTGGTGCATGCTCCCCATCCAACTCTTAAGAAGTTGGGGTGTTCACAGGACCAATGCCAGAAGCGTGGGACTGTGGTTTGGGGAGATCAGATGTTGGGTGTCTGTAATTTGCATTTGCTGGGAGGTGATTCCTTTGGGCTCTTGCTGCATTCATGCTGTCAGCCCAAATACCAGTGACCATGATGGCATCTTGCCACACACAGTTGGGTTGGCCCAAAGGAGGAGGCTGAGCTGGTGGTGGAAGGGACGGGAGGCACTGTATGCCACTGTTGCCCCAGGTGATGGGTTTTCAGAGGTGGCAGCCCCAGGCAGCTCACTAAGGTTTTCCTGGAAGCCAATGCAGAATAGAAAATGAAGCTTGGGTTTCTTAAGACTCCTGTTGCCAGATCCCCTTCCCCATCCTCATATTGTCCCTCTGGTCTTTATCCATAGCTGAGGCTGAGTGTTCAGCAATAGCAGGACAGTGAGCGTAGCTTATTTTTAGGGAATGCTGAAAGGGAGAAGCTGGGAATGACCTGGACAAATATTTAAACCATGAGGAGGAGGAAACCAGATTTTCATGTTTGAATGCTTAGGGTAGTAAATGAAAGCTTCCTGTTGCAAGGCAAAACAACTTTGTATGTAGCCAGAGGTTGATTTTGTTGGTTTCTTTTTATTTCTTATTAAAAGGCCAGCTGTATATATAATCTTAATTCCTCCACTGCAAAAGGCTAAAATCATCATCTGGGACCTTATGATTAATGTCCAATTTACCTGTAATGAGGATGCTGCTGGTAAGTACCCCCCTGCAGTGATATTTCTTTATTTGACCCCATGTCAGTGGGTTTGTCATGAAAACTGAGATGGATATTGACTACTCTAATCTTGACTACATGCTTAGTTACAGGGCAGTAAGAGTCAAGTGGGATAGCATTCCGGGTTGTCGGTGTGGGAATAAAGTGAGGTGGTAAACTGAGCCCTGGTCGTTCACTTGGGACGGCGTGAAGGTTTGGTATTACATTATGGTGGGAGAAGCTGCCAAAGGAATACTACAGTACAGTTAAGTGGGACTGTTAATGGCATGACTGAACCAATTCATTAACAGCAATGGTGTATTCTTGTATCTACTTTCCCTTACAACTGCTGGGTGAAGATACTCGGGTGAAACAAGACCAGTGGGAGTAAGGCAGGAGGAAAAGAGACTCTGAAGATCTACTACAGATGCAGTGACTTTCTTTAAGCCTTAGTTCCCAGAGCAGCTGTTTCCTGGATGAGTTTTATGGAAACTTGGCAGTTTGCTGTTAGAGCAATGTAGTCCTGTTGAAACATCTTCATGTAGATACTGTTTCTGTGCATCTGCTTGTTGGGTGGGTTGGAAACTCCTAGCTGGTGGAGGCTTCTGTGCAAGAGCACCAAATCAAGGCAACTGCTGCCCTTTGGCAGAGGATATTCTCAGTTACTGATGTTTTCACAGGCAAATGGTAAACTTGGTGTTTGAGATAGAAAAATGTATAGACAAAGATGCCATCTTTGGGATTCCAAAGGAAAGCCAAAATGAAGAGCTGGAGGCTGCAGGCAGTGCAATATTTTCTTAAGTATTGAAAAAAACTTTTGTCTGACCCATTTCTATTTATCAGTGTCTCTTGTTAGGAATTAGTCTGCTTGACCTTGAAATTTTTGAAGTTAGGGGAAAATAATAAAGATGACCCTAAAGTGGGAATGGCTTTGAAAAGAAACAACACATTTTTTGTTTTCAACAGTAAAATAGATTCCTGCAATAGAGCATATACTCATGATCAAGGGCATGACGGTCTATGCTTCCTTCTAAATAAAAAAAAGGGTCTCTTGTTGAGCTATGCCAGGGTGTACGAGATGGCCTCTGCCCTGCTGGGGTGGCCCAGTGCCTGGGTACTTGGTGGGACGTCCTGGTCATCAAGAGAAGCAGGGCAAGCTTCAAGGAGCTATCAAGGTGTTAAATGATGTGTATGAAAGCCCAAGGATGGAAGGAGGGGAAGAATTAATAATTTGAAAAGTAGCACTACATATTTTAGTACAACAGCTATTTCTCTCAGCTGTTCCTCTTGTATTTACTAGAAGTAGGGTTACACTGTTTGGGGAGTGAGGAGGTGAGAAGGTACTCTCTCAATTTTTAATGTGAGATATAAACTGTAAACCACATGGGCAATTACATAGTTGAAATAAACACATCTGCCGCAGAGAAGCTCATCATGACTTGAAACACCTCCACGGTGACCTGGAGAGCTTCTTGGTGTGAGGGCATTTGTGTCTGGCACCCTGAGTCACAAACAAACCAAATCTGAGAGCTGTAGTGCTGGAAGGTGCACCACAAACATGTGATTTCAAAGCGCAAACCTCATGTGAACTTACTCCACTGCTCCCAATTTCCTTAGAAAACAAACCAAAACAAAGTGTGATGATTTAATGTAGATCTGGCAGGTTGTGTGCTGAACCAGCTGTACACTGAGGTATCCAGCTCAGCTGAGGTGCCATCTCACCTGAAACTGGTGTGAAACTAGTATAGAGGCAGAGGTGACAGAACTGGTGGGGAGATCTCTTCTCCACCACAGGCTCCCTGGGTGTTGCAGCCAGGCCTTGGGGAAAGCCCAGGGCTGGCAAGGCCTTGGACTTAAGCAAATGACTGGTTTAAGGAGTGTGATTTTCTTTTAAACATGGTAAAAGTGATGTGCAAGATATATTTTAAAAGAGAGCATGTTTGTTTTGTGTCCCTTTGGCAGGGAGTTTGTCTGTGTAATCACTTTAGTTAAATTGTCTTATTTTGTCTCTCATTATGCAAATTTTGTATTGCGTGTTTATGCGTTTTAGTTTTGATTTTTATTCTGGACAAAGAATCAGGCACAGTTGCATTGGGAAGCAGATGTTGCAGTGATATTTGAGACACTTTGCTGCTCCGTGGGAGGGGGAATGCAGGCACCAGGCAGGGGAGTGGAGGCAGTGCTGTTGTGGGGAGCTTTTGCCACCCATCTGGAGGAATTCCTCAGTGTGCCACTCAGAGTGGCTATACCAAGAGTTTAATGGTGGTTGTAGCTTTGCCATAAGTGATATCTTTGGAGGGAAGATGTAGAAGATGAGGTGCCACTGCCTGCTTTAGGGCCTTGTGTGGGCCATCAGGTCAAACGGCCACCTGAGCCTCAGCTTCTGGAGAGGGAAGCATCCAAAGGATGCCATTGTCTATGGTATTAAAATGCAGTGCTTGAAAGTGTCTCACGACACAGAGGATTGTTAAACATCACATTTGGAGGACAGTGGGAAGTGCTGAGGTAGCTCTGGGTCTGTGTTTGGATAACAGAGCACAAATAGGATGCTTTCTACATGATTTTTCTCCCCCTGCTTTCCTTTATGAGGTCTATGTGTATGTCTAAGTACTTGCTAATGAAATAAACTCTGAAGTGTGTTTGGCTGCCACATCCAACAAAAGCTGATTTATTTTCTGCCTAATTACAAATGCTGCCTGTGTCTTTGCTCCAGTTTTTTGTAATATCAGAAAAACTGATCCAACATGCCATGCACGTTTTCCCTGTTGCACTATGCCCTGGAAGTTTTGACCTCTAGCATTTCATAGCAGTTTGTAAATTGTGTATGAAAATGTTCTGTATTGTTATTGCATGAGCTCCATGGAGATGGGGTGTCTTGAGCTGCTTGGTTTGTTATCAAGCTTGGGAATGTTTCCATGTGCCTCCCCAAACTCACAGCAGCATGCTATTTTGCACTCACTTATTGTACTGAAGATGACTTTTGTCTGTGCATGCAGGAAACCTGGAGTTGCTCTTAGCCAGTTTAAAATAATGGATCACTTGAAAGAATATTGCCTAGTATTTATTGCTGCTCACCAGAGGATAATTTCAATAAGAGTTTATCATATTTATTCAGCAGTAGACTAATAAATTCAGATTTGTTTAAACAAAGACTTGAGGAAGAACCTGCTAAATGCTTACGGTTATATTCATTGCAGGCATAAGCTGCTTCATTTCACTCAATGTACTTGTACCTGCTTATGTCACCAATTAATTTGGCTCTTAATATCTTATTTTCAGCACTTTTTTTCCTCTGGGTACTGCAGTCATGTTCATCCCTGATGTAAGTCTATTGTGGATAATGGCATTTCTGATGCTTTTTGTCTGTGGAAGAGTTTGATTTCTTGTTGTGGCAAAGTCTAGATAAAGAAAAATGCTACTGCAGGAAGGAATGTTCTAATACGCTGAATTTGAACCCAGGAAGGTCTTGAATATGAATTCTCCTGTGCTGTGTTTGTGGCTTTGAGTAGTTCTCTCAATCTGTCTTTTCCCCCCATATTTAAATACAATAAAATACAGTGTTTATGTACAGAAAATGTGTGCAAGTACATTTGTAGTTTGAGATTTTTGTTGGGAGTTAATATAAAAATGGAGAAACCAAGAGGGAAATGAGTAGTCAAACAATGACTGGGAGCACACATGGGATGGGTGCAAGGTACATTTTGACATAATACAAGCAGAAAGCTACGTGTTCATCTGGTATGATGAACGTTGCTCTGCTTGTGTTGGGCATTGCTTCAGGAAGCCAAATGGATGTTACTTAAAATAAAAGTTTTCACCCAAACTGAAATTTCTTGCACCAAAGTTAAATTTGTAAAGCTGTGTTCTCTGTGGTAAGGGAAATACTCTGAGTTGGTGGAGTGTCTGGTGGTGTTCAAATTTTTTTCTGTCATGGGGCTTGTGGGATTCAGGTGTCTCTTTGCTTGTTCAGATCTGTATAGATTGTGGTTTTCATTTACACACCTGCACATACACTTTTTAAATAGAATTGAATACACAGTGACTCTCTCCGCTTTGCTGGTTGTCATTCCACCAACCTGCCCTTCTTTCTTTGCTTTTAATCATCTTTAATATTAAGCCACTGCAGACTCTCCAAAATAACATGCACCACGTTAGCTGTGAAAATCAAATAGACTCTCACAGGCTAAAGAGGTGGTCTTACAGAGCTCAGGCACCACAAACAGATAGCTCAGCACATGAAACTTGGTGGGTTTTGCAGGCTTTATTCCTAACTGTTTGATAAATCCCTTTGTTAGACCTAGCCAGAGCAGTGGGAAGAGCAGCACAGCCTGACCCCGGAGTCCTGTGGCTCTTTCTGTGCAGGGCAGGGTTTAACCAGTACTTGTGCTCCACAAGAGATTTCAGCATTCACAGAAGACCATGACATCTTGGAAAGCTTTGCCAGCATGAAAGTCTGGTGTTTGGACCTGCAGAATATGGAGGATTAATAATGTTCTGGAGGCAAATGCGATGGATTGTGACCTTTTCTATGTAAAATTAAGCCAAGGAATGTTATGGATATTAAAAAGGCCCACTAACAGTTGTTGGCTTTCTAGGAAATGTTTGCATGTGTTGGTGGTTTCTATTCCATCACAAATGGATTTTTCTGTGTCTTGAGAGTCAATCACAGTATTTTTTCCACTCTGTTTTTAATTAAAAAATAAAAGAGTGGAAACCTTTTTATATAAGTGGTTGGAAAGCTGAGCAAAACATAGGAGATAAACTGGTAAAGATTAATTAAGCCAAGCAATGGCAGTGACAGACTCATGTGCTTTCAAATCCTTGACAAAAAACTTATTAATATGACTAATATCTTGGTTCTTAATGTGACCTGCTCTTGCACTGCAAGCAAATTTATGTGGGCACTATGCTTTCTGAAATCCAGAGTGAAACAAAGCAACTGGTGTCAACATCTTCATCATTAGGAATAGTGTTAAAAGTCCAGTGCTGATCCAGCAAGACCTGTATTTGCATTAAAAATATTGGCCAGTAGGGAGTAAGAGAAATCTGGTCAACTTTTTATGCTTTAAAGTCTTCCATTATACATTTAAAACACCTGGGCATGCTTACCTCTGCGGGCTGTAAGAGGTTATGTGCCTGGTGACCTTCTGCAGGCAGCACTTAGCTGGCAGCCTGAAAGTTACCCTTGCAGTTAGTATTTATTGTGTAGATGTTACAGGGTTTTAATTGCTTTTGTGTCTCGACTGGTGACAGGACTCTGTGATTGTTATTTGCATGGAATTAATGCTGTAAGGGAGTTGTTGTGCTGGAACTTGTGGATTTGTAGATTGTATGAGATGGGGCTTTTAACAGAAAGCTGGAAACCTGCTGGAAAGGAGAGGCGAGGGTCAGTGTGCGGTGTTTGAAGTTGGTGCTTTTTATTGCTGCTGGTGTGCTCCTGCAGGACCTCTCCATTAAAATAGGCAGAAGTGGTTTTAAATGGTGCTCTCCTGTGTTGTCAACAGAGTGTGTACCGCAACACCAAGTTGTCCGGAAATACCCATTCCCTCTGTCTGCGCTGCTGGAAGAGAGGTAGATGTGTGATGGGAGAAGCTGGAGTTTGGCTGGCAGTGCTTCAGCTCCTGCACTGCCCAGAAAACTCCAGTGTTCTCCTGCATGGCCTGGAGCGGGATAGGAAGTTGAACTTCATTGCTATTCAGAATAAAACAGTGATGGAAACTGAAAACCAGTTTGCGACTGTCAGTTTGGGGTAACTGCTTTATTTTGAGGATATGGGCAAGGAAGAGAACTGGGTGTTTAGGTGAATTGCAGTTGTGGTGATCTGACCTTGGAGTATCAGATGTTTTGCTCTCCTAAAAAGCACAGGAACACTGAGGTCTGTATATGGCTTTGTTATGAAATAGAGATAATAAAGATAAGTGGCCTGCATGGTGTTTCTGTAGAGATGTTTTGTGCACTCACCATGTCAGAGCCTCACTGCAGGGCAGAGATTACTGGACTATGTGGATTTTGGTCCTTACCTCCTAGCATGGGACAGGGGAAGGCATCAGTGGAGTTGTGGAACACTGTTCTTGGGCCTGGGAGCCTCCTCTCTGACAACAACCAAAATCTGCTGTCAGGTAAGGGGAGGTTTTAATGGCTGTGCAGCTGGGTGGCAGCTACCAGGAATAGTGTTAATGAGTGTTTATGACACTTCCTGGTGCCTTCAGTGGTTTTGGTGCAATAAATGGATGCCTTTTTAGTGCTGGTTTGAAAAGGGACAAACTATTTTTGTTCAATTGCTCCCGATTTTGCACCAAGCAAGCTGTGACCTCTGCCAGTCTCCGTGCATTAACAAACTTCTTAAAGGTTTTACGGACGCTTTCCATTAGCCACACTGTAGCTGTTGCTATGAATATTTAATGTAAAGAGCAGTACTTTTTGTTATTATTATTCTTTTTTTAGTTGCTCTGCTTTGACAAAACTGGATATTTGTCCCCAGAGACCAGACAGCAGCCAGCATGCCCTGCACACCCCACTTGTACCTTCCTCTTCACTTTTTATCTGCAGTTAAGCTTCTCCTCCGCTCCCTGGCCCTCCTCTGTAACCCTCAGGGAGTGGTGCCATTTCCGACAGGATTTGCTGTTGAACTTCACTTGAGCACAATGACTGTCCCGTGCCTCTCCTGGGCGCCTTCATGGGTCGCTGGCCCCTCTTTATCTGCAAAACAGATAAATGAAACAGAGGAATGCCTGCAAGGCAGAGCTACTTCTGAGGGTGCACACGGATACACAGTGTCTGGGAAACCCCCTGAGCATTTTATTTCTTTGCTGAAGGAAATACATTCTTCTGATTTGTAGTCCAGTTCCTCTTTCTTGGTAATTTGTTTGATTAATACTTTTATTCTTGTCATCTTTAGGTGTCTGTGTTGTCTCCTGTTCCACACTTCTTGTGCGCATCCACAGTCGGTGTTCCACCTTTTGCTTTCGTGAAAGGTTCTCTTATATTTTCCAGGAGGAGAAGGAACGCATGCCTAGGATATCGAGCTGCATGGGGCAAAGCTGGTGCTGTTCTGGCATTAGGATAAGTTCTGTTAAATGTGTGTGGTATCTGCTTGGGTACATCTGAACATTTCCTAGTTACTAATGCAGAGCAGCCCTGCTGTTGCTATAGGGGAAGGGTTTTTATTCCCAGCTGGCCCAGTGGCATTGCAGGATGGGTGATGGAATTTGTCCAAACTTTGCAACATCTCTTTGTCAGACCCAAGAGCAGGACATGGGACCCCTTGGTGGCCACCTGTATGTCTACTTAGTGCAAGTTTGGGGATGAAGCTCTTGAGTTCATTTTATGGGAACTATAGTCACCAATTAATTGATTTCCAGCTTGTGCTGGTGCTGGTTAATGTATAGGTGGCCAGATCTGTTGGAAAGCCCCAGCAAGCCCTTTGTGTAGAAGGAGGTTCCCATCCCTGCTGTGCTGTGGTGGTGTGCTTTAGCATCCTGTGTCACACATTTGGGTTTCTGAAGTTTGAGAGAAACTGAAGGGCACGCTGTAACCAGGGAGGATGGATGTTGTAATCTTAACCACGGTCCACACTGGCAAGGGCAGGGGTAGGATGCTGCATGTATTGTCTCTTAGGAGGAGCCTTGTGCTGGCTGAAGACATCTTCCTGCAGGGAATTGTATCAGTACGTTTCTTTCTAATTGTTAATGTAGGTGTAACTTGGCCTCTGATCAGCCAGGCTATAACCCCATATCCTGGATTGGTTTATATGCCAGCTTTTAGTGTTAGGGTTGGACTGAGTGATTAAAAAAAAATTTGATGGTACAAGGAACGCTTGGAGGCAAGGGACTTTTACTTCACCCTCATCCCTGTGAGTGGAGCAGCCACAATGCTTAGTTCTCCAAAGCTTCCTGCAAATCCTCTTCCTTTGTTCCCTGCACTTCTGAAGCTCAACTCAACCTGATCCATGGAGAAAGCCTGTGGTCACAGTCATGACATTGTGGGTATCATAACCCCATCTGCCCAATGTCTCTTCTGAGTTGCTTTTCTGGAATGTGAAGATTGAAATGTTCTGTTTTGGACACAGGTGCTGAGTGGTGGTTGGGAATGGAGGGCTGGGGCTTAAGAGGCCAAAGCTCTTCTCTTTGCAGCCTCCCCAGGATGACACTGGATTGTGATCACAATGAGATTGGGCTCTGCAAAACATATTTAAAATTTCACAATTTTCTCCACGGTTAAGTAATAGCTTTGAGGGAGTAAATGCCTTTTTTCTATCTCCCTGGGATCGAAATTAGCTCCTATCCATAGAGACCTACCAGTCTCCCAGCCAGCCCACTGCAGCAGCTGCAGACACATAGGGGTGAGGGAAGGGGGCTGCTGGTGTGCCACTCTCCCTGGCCCCCTGCACCTTTAGCTGGGGAGGGAGGAAGACATGGTGTCCACAAGATATTTTCAGGAGGGAAGGGAAATGCCACTGGTGGCCTGCACACATGGGGAAGCATGCTGAAGGCAGGAGGAGTATTAGCTGTACTGTCAGTGATTATTTAATTGTGGCTTCAAGTTTTTCTTTCTAAGAATAAGTAAGAAAATGTTTCTTGGGTGGAGAATTATTAAGAAGTGTAAAGCATTACTGGAAAGCAAGTGGTAACTGTATTGAGCTTGCTTTCTTTCCTATGCAAAAAGCTTGTGTCTCCTTGCAGGTACCCTCCATCACCTGTGGTACACTTTCATGCCAGATTAAACTGATGTAAGTAATCTTATTTCCTTTGGATTTAGGAAGTGAGAACCTGTGCTTGATCTCTTTGCCTCCCTATCTGTGCTGAGGAAGGGACTGGGGCTGGGGTGTGTTTTTTGGAGGAGAGCCTGGCTGCCACCTAGTCAGCAAAGGGCTGTTAACCTGCAGCCTCTGAATTGGATGTGCATAACAAAAACATACTAACAAGTTCCTCTTCTTTTAATTATCTTGATATGATGTGCACTGGAAACAGCCAGGCTTTCCCACTCTTCTCTGTCCTGTCCCTGGGGAAAAATGTCTCCAATTGCTTAAACTTGGATTTTCCTAAATGAGAGTTTACAGGCAATTGGGACACTTCCGTCATTGCTCTAGCCTTTTATTCAAGATAATATTAAGAGACATCATAACATCACAGTGTCAGAGCAAACAAAGCACTATGTAATTTTATCCCGTATTAATGCAGAGTGTCGCAGATGGTGCTATCATTATACAGCAATCCATAAAAATGGCCCATGAGACAAAGCCCTGGCACAATTATTTATTCTTCAATTATTTATTCAGCCCTTTAGGATGTGTAATACTGACAGACAGCATGGAATGTACTGACTACCAATTTGCAGATTTCGACTGACTGAGTCCTCCGTCATCGATGGAATAAAACATGTGCGGGGAAAGGGTGATGTCGCATGGCTTTGGATTTTATTTTTTGTTTGTTTTGCCGTTTGCTACACGGCTTGAAGGCTACCTTTTTTTAAGCAATCTCATCTACCCTGTTGTTCATCTTATTTCAGTTAATTGCAAGGAAGACTTAGTGATCTCAACCCAAGGTTTTTAATCCCTTGCGTGCTCGGAGTCAGGGGTTGGTTTCCCTGCAGGGCTAACATCAGCTGGCCAGCCTTGTGGGGCAGACTAATTGGGCAGGTGCCTGCCCTCCTGCCAGCCCCGTCAATCCAGAGAGCTCGGAGCTCTGCTTTCCTCAGCAGCTGATGGTGCTAGGGATTCTGCATGGACCCTCTGGGAAGCAGGACGGGACCCCCTGGTTTCCATTTGGATTAATGGCTGAAGTTGCAGGTTTGTTTGGTTAAGACTCTCTGGTCCAAGACATGGCCTGCTCCTGACAGCTGTTACTGTTACAGCAGCATTTTCGGAGAGGAATTTATTGCCTGACAAATTTTTACTATTGCTTTACTGTCAAAATGATGTCATTGCCATGGAAAGGAGCACATCTGCCACTGACTACACCTTTGCCTTCCCTGTGATAAGACAAATGTTTCTGTGGTTGCCCAGTGAACCAGAACTGGGAACTACTCTGGTTTAAAGCTAAAGACTGGTTTAGGTTTAGCTTTGAGTGACTAACTAAACTGCTTAAGTCTCATTGTCGCAAGTGGTTTATATAAATCTGGAAAAATCTTCACAAGTAGCTATATTATATTAACAGTAACATTATTTCTGTAGGATTTTGGAGTCCCAATAAAATACAAATTTATCTGTCACCAGTGTCTGTTTTCTCTTTCCAGTGTGTATTGGTTAGGTTCATCTCTTTGACATCCATATTGTCAAAGCCCCTGCCTTTGTACTGAAGCACACCTGCAACTACTGCCCCAGAGGTATCCTTCTGTATTGTTGAATTTTATTTATAAAATAAATCCATAACGTTCCTTTGGAAAGCCTCTCCTGCCTTCCCCATAGCACTTCTCTTCATATCTGTGATAAAAATGAACAATGGCCCTTTCACTCAGAAATGCTATTTCAGTTATTTATAGATTATATTAACTACATGTCTTTAAAACTGTAATATCCAACCCTGCCCTTTTATTTGATGTTGAGTCATTCTGGCAAGTCCTTTGTATAAAGCTGGTAAATTTTGGGCGGCTGTAGGAAACATCCTAATTTTTTAATTTAGTGGTAAATATATAACAAATGCCTTGTAACTAATGAGATGAAGTCTCCAATTAGATTAGTTTGCAGTGCCTATTTAGAGAGCCAAGTTAGCTAGTTTTGTTCTTGACATCTTGGTCATTCGCTATAATTTAAGTAATTTCTTAAATTTGCCTAAAGTCTTGGTCTGGATTTTAAAAGTAGATGGAGAAAATGAGGGTATGGAGTGTACCCCTTCTGGATCATAGCCCTACAGGCAGCCAGAGCTTCTCTTGCTTGGCAGAACATTTAAGTTGTGTGGAAAGGAGCAGGTTTTGGTTCAGAGTTGAGGGCTGCTGTGCTGTCACTTCTTTAACCTGGGCAACCTCCTTTGGCTCCTGACTTCAGCCCGAGTCCCCTTCACCTGGTTCAGGATTCCTGAGGTAGCTGGTCCTGATCCAGGCCATGAACGTGTGGGGCTGGTGCCACACATTTGGGGGATGTTTTGTGTGCTGGACCCTGGCGACCCACCAGGGCTGGGCACATTTTTTGTGGTGATGGTTTGCGGTGGCAGACAGCAAAGTTGGAGTGGGGAGCAGTCTGGCTCCCTTCCACTGCTGCCAGCATCCTGTGTCCAGGTGGGCTGTCCTGCCGGAGTGGGCTCACCCACTAGGGCAGTTTCATAACTGAACCATTTCCAGCCATCTCCCATTGTGCAGATCCTAGTCACACAAGCAGAAATGGGAGAAACCTCACCTGCTTATTGCTCTGGGTTTTTTTCCCCATTGTCCTGGGGTATTTTGGGATTGGAGAAGCCCCTGGAGGGGCTGGGGCAGCAGTGGAGAGGCGTGAGTAGCAGCTGTGGCTGTGCCCACCTGCAGCCAGCCCAGGCCTTCTGCCACTGGGATGGAGAATTTCCTTTTTCTGGGAAGTCACTTCCAAGTCCCCCAAAGCTTCCTGTCCTCAGCCCTCTAAAGAACGACTAAGTCAATTTAGCAAATGACCAGAAGAGCCAAGGCTCAGTTCCACCAGCATAATTTTTGGCCTTTCTGCCCCTGAGGAGAGCTATGCCATGGCTAATCCTCAGGGTCTTCCTCCCACCCACCTTCCCGGGTTTGGGAGGGAAGCCAAAGCCGGATCCTTGGGATGTGACACTACTCTGAAATACCAATTGCCACGGTTGCCCAGGTCTGTTTGTCAGCACTATTCAGCACTGCTTAATCCCCTTTTGTGTCCATTTTGGAAGGACGGCTGGGATTTTGCAAGTTGGTTCATGCCATATTCAAAGCCTTTGGGGAGAAGGAAGGTGAAACCACATGTGGAAAGGTGTGGGCTGTGGGGGATGTGTGCATGTGTGCCTCATCTTCATGAGGTGTTCATGTAATGTTAAGAGAAATATATATCTGAGTGATGCTAGCAACTTAAGCAAAGAAATTGGTGGTGAAGTCTGAAAAATCTCTGCTGACATTCAGGCTTTAACCCAGGCAGTTGTGCCAAGAGATCCAGAAAAGGCTTAATGGCAGGAGATAATGCTGCTGTGTCAGCACACATTTTCAGCCCTGGCTGTGAATTTCCTGGCTTTTGTGTACTTGAGTTAAACCCTGATGTTAGTAGCCCATCACCCCCTCCAAATAAGTACCCTTAAACAAAGGGAGAACCAAATCCCGGCAGTTTGCTACTTAGTGGAGGAGACCGGTGGGTAATAACGTGTTCATAGGCATGAACCTGATGAACACGGGGAGTAATGTTACAGTCCACGGGCGACCTGTTAAACCTGCAGTAGTTTGGGTCAGTATGAACATTTCTGGCCAGAAATTCTCAGAAAAAAATATTTAGTTCATGGATCAAAGCTAGAGCTAATGAGTCCTTGGGAGTCAGAGGTGCAGCCACCAGTAGCCTTTGTGCTGATAGCAAAACATATGTGTGTGCTTAAAAAAAAATCTTCCTTAAGCAATTTGGTTGTAGTGAATGCAGGCTGCAACCAAGCACTTTCATATTCGTGATGACTGTATAATCTAATTACTCTAGCAACTTAGCTATGGCTTTTTTGTACTTTGCTGTTTAGTCCTTGCAGTCTTCAAGTTCCCAGGCAGGAGCGTGTGCTGCAATAACCCCCGTTACATCCTAGGCACTGGAAATGCCACATGAGCTCTGGCAGCACAGTAACGGTGGCACCAAGGGCATTCGCTGTCTAATGAAACACGATCATTCTGACGGCACCAAAACAAGAAGACAGATACTGGAAAGAATAACAAAGATACCTAGAAACATTTCAGCAACAGCAGGATTTGATTTTGAGACTCAGATTCTGTGTTGGAATCCATTAGGTTTGATCCCCAGGTGTCCTACTCCTTCAATCTCCTCTAACAAGAAACATTCAAGAGAAAGAAAAAGGAAATCTCTCTCTTGAACTCAAAGCTGTTACTGGTGTGTGAGTGAATCTATCTAATCCAGCAAAGCAGGGACATAGCGAAGGGTTTATCTTCTGCCTCAGCCAAGCCCTTCTCATTGTCTGCAGTGAGAAAATGTACAAAAATGTAATGTTCTTGATAATCCAGGCTGTGTGGGTGCCTTGAGGTAGTGCTGGGACAGCTGTGCATTGGGTGTGGTGTATTGACACTGTTGGCAGCCCATCTGAGCTCAGCCATCCTTTTGGGACTGCTGTATCTGAGGGTCTGATGCCAAATGGGGTGATGCCAGTTGCATCCATACCGATTATACCCCCAGTGGATTCTTACTGTGACCACTGTTAAGGCTTAGCATGGTTGGAAGCACAGCCTTGAGTATCAGTTCTGCAGACCAAATAAGTTGGACACATGGAACGAAATGCAGAGATGTTTTGTGCAAGGTGGGTTTTCTGGGTTTGTGTGATAGTTGCTGAAGAGAAATGTGCACTCCAGGGTGCAACTCTCCTCCTGATATGGCATTAAAAATAGGTCAGATGACTCAGGCCCTAAAGCTTGACCATGAGCTCTGCAGAGACAAGATGACTAGCTCAGATTGTAGTTACTTGATGAGAATATGACTTGTACCTGGCTTAGATGAGTGTGGGCTTGGAGCTGTGCTTAGAACCAGTCTTAGCAGTGGTAGTGCTTTTTATGGAAGAATGAATATTTTTATTTCCACTACCTGTAGAAAAGTTGCATACTCAGTTTGGAAAATGACCAACTTTCCCTGTTGTTTGTTTCTGCCATTGTACTATGGCAAAGTTCAGAAGTACCATTCTGCATTCTTTTGGCATTGGAAATTTCCCCAAGTGTGTTTGCCTTTGTCCTACCCTTGCAGCAAGCACCCCCATGGGTATGTATGATCACCCGCTTGCCCTCTCCCTTGGAACTGTCATGGTGCCCTTGCTACTAAATAGTTTTGTGGCAAATGGTCTGTAGGAATAAGAGTAGGGCCATCCATCAGTTGTAAGTCATGGATTCTGTGAGCGTGTTTGATTTGCAGAGCTGATCTCCAAAAAACCATGATCACATTGGTTGTGCGCTGCTTACCATTATGAGTGATGCTTGCAGTCCACAGTGAGGAATCCAGTACAGGGCCTATGAAATTACACCTTAGGTAATTATTCTGCCTTTGTTTAGTAGGGTTTGAATGGCACGTGTGATTGGAGATATGAGGAGGAAATCTGTCTACAAGCCAGTTCTTCATTTAGACCACTTTTGGCCCGTGTATCCAGATTGCTGGACAGAGCCTTTGGTCCTACTTCCTTCTTTTATCTTTCACCTTACACCATTGTTCATGGGTTCAGGTAACACCAAGTGTGCACCACAGCTGGTTAGGATAACTATAAAGTGACTGCCACACTTTAATACTGAAAATGCTTCTGAAAAGCTCCTTTTCTGTGCAAGGCAGTGCCTGTGTGCTTTTGCATACACAGCTGACTTTGGAAGCTGGTATTTCATGAGTGTGTGCATTCAGATGCAGTTTGGAGAGGGACTGATGGTGCTGACCCACCTGTTCAGAGGCTGCTGCAGCTGCAAGCAGCGTTTTTGTCTGGACATCTTCAGCTGCATTTCACTCAAGGAGTTCAGAAGTCCATAAACTACCAGCACTGTCAAGTGCAAAGAAGGAAATGAAGCATCTTCCTCATCTCTTTTTTTGTGCAACTGTTACAAACCCAAACCTCACTGAGTCAAACAATCACCTTCTGCTTATTTCTCTCCAGTGGGCCTCCAACTTCTGAGTCATATGCATAGTAGAGATACTTCACATAGCTTCCATGTAAACATACAGATCGTGTTTTCAGTAAACCAGAATACACTAAATTAGAAAGTCAAGTTTGTTCCACGTTACTCTGCTTGTGCCTGTTTACACTGGAAACACAATTTGGCCAATTCTTGAGTTTTTAAAGAAGTGGAATATCTATTACCCTTCACCTCTGTAGTACTTCAAATAGTGCAAATAGATATAACAGTTGTAATAAGGGGGATGTTTTGTTAGTGATTTGTTGGTATACAAGAGTTATTTGTAACAGAAAAGAAAGCAGAGAGGTTGAGTGAAGCTCCATCTTTGAAGATTTCACTACAGAATTGTGGTTTTCATTGTTGGCTTCTGTATTGTATGGCTTATTCTCTTTCTCAAGGCAGTGGTGGACACAAGCTTTTCTGATTGCTCTGGGGTATGGGTGGTAGCCTGCCTGGGAGACAGCTCCAAACTATGCAGAGCAGGGATTTCATCATCTAAGTATGTAAGTAAACAAAAATACTTAAACAAACAACCCCCCCACCCAAAAAACACTGGGGCAGCAAAAAAAAAAAAAAAAGAAATCTTAAAGAGGGCATGGGAGGAGGCAGGAATGAGGATCCTCTTTTCTCAGTTTCGCCTTCTCCACAAGGTTCTTTTGCATTGTGAAACCTGATGAAAAGGAAGATACGGGAACCTTGTAGTGGTCCCCCGTGCAGCACTTCTGCATTGGACCACAGGTAGTAGAAATTATCAGTCTGACAGACTTGGAGAAAATTGCGGCTTCTCATAACTCCATAGGCTGCTTGGAAAAAAGTGCCATTTATTGGATATAATATTACAGAGCCTTAAGGGTGAGCAATGGTGTGTTGTTCAATAGCTGACTTCTGTCAGACAGATACAAGTCTTCATTTTGGAGAGCAATGCTTCCAGGCCATACAGAGAAACATCCAATATAGGTTTTAATCTGTGGGAAGCTGAATTTCCTCTGTGTTTTATGAGACCCAGGTGTACTTAATTCCCATGTATCTGTCAAAATACTTCATAGGTGAATTGAAGTAGCATCTTGGCTTTGTGGTGACCCCATGTTTTGGGGACTGTTTCCTTCCTGGGAACATCACAAGCAAAAGCAGAGCGAGCAGAGATGTCCAGTGTCTTTGTTGCACTTGGTCAGTCACTTGCCTTTCAGTAGTATCTCTTTTTCCAGGCCTCTATGCTAAATCAAGAAAAAACAATCCAGCTAACATCTCATGGGCTGGCCCCATGCACAGCCTGTGTGATACAAGAATCATAGAATAGAATATGAAGTTGGATCACCTGGTCCAGCCTTTCCTGGCAAAAACACAGTCAGGGCAACATTACCAGTCAGGGCAACCCTGTCCAGCCAAATCCTAAACATGACCAATGTTGGAGGGTCTACCGTTTCCCTGAGGAGATTATTCCAACTGCTGATTGTTCTCATTGTGAAAAATTTTCCTCTTGTGTCCAGTCGAAATTTCCCCACAGCTAAGGCCTGTGGACGTGTCACAGCCACTCCAGGTACGTCTCCTCGTTGCCTCCCTGTTGGGAAAAAGGCTCAAGTTGCCTGTCTAATTGAAAGGGGTCTGCAGGATGTTTTGAAATCAGTCATGAGGGTTTAATTTTGGGGAAAACCAGGATGTGAGAGAAGAGGTGGGTGTGAACAGGGGGCGTGGGGTGGGAGAGGGAAGCAGCCCAGAGTGTCTGTGTAGCCCACTGGGGATTGAGTGGGCTGCAAGTGGTGTGGTGCTTGTGGAAGATTAGAGCAGTAAGGGCTTCAGTATCTCTGAAACGAGAAAAGAATCTGGTGTATTGTGCTCACGTTCCTGAATGAAACTATTTTATAGTGATTCTGGTAAAAGGTTTTAGGGCCAAAGAGAAAATGGGAATGTTTCAATTCTCTTTACAAGGATAGTCTATTTGCATTAATTCTTTTGTGTTACATTGAAGGGAATGTCCTGGCAAAATGCCATTTGAAAGGATTATTTTAGTGTTTAAATGCATCTTGCCAATCCCTTCTTTCTTCCCTTCACCTCCAAGAAGAGCAGGGAAATGCATACCAAAATAAATTTTGGCTTCCTAGCTATTTAGGGGCATATGAATAAAAATTAATTTGAAGGAACTTAAGGCTTACAGAATGGAAAACATTTGCTTCTGCAGTTCATTGCAGCTGAAGAAATTTGTTATATTTACATCCCACTTTTCAGTTTTGGTGTGAAGTGCTAGGACACAGGTTTACAGCTTGAAAAGGGAAGAAGAAGCTTGGCTTGCATGTTCATGCTTATTATACAGTCTTGTCCAGGTCTCCTTTCTCTCCCTAGTCTACAACGCTTGTGAAGCTGTTTTTATTGAGATTTTGATGTATGTAAATTCTGCAAAGCAGTGATGAATTGAAAGTGAGTAATAATTTAGCACTTGATTTTGAGTAGTACTCTTGACACAGTGAAATTAGACTTTTATTGCATTCTAATTTTAATGTATTTTAAAAAGAAAGGAAGATAATTGACTGTTTCTCACAGAATTTTACAAATGGATTTGTAACTGTTAGTGGTTCCAAATAAACTTGAATGAGGCATGAGAATCTGCTCTATGACTTTTGGCAGAAGATAAGCAATGCTGCAGCCTCGACAAAACTTTACTATAGACCATTCCTAATTTTTTATCTATTTGTGACCATACTGTGTTCTTGTTGTAATTGCTTATGAGGAAATGGAACAGTCAAGAATATTCGTACTTTCTACTGTGACTTAGCAGGCAAACTTGGTTGGAATTGAATACCACCTGTCCTTCTCCGTAAACCTAAAGCTATAGTTTGGGAGCTATATATTCACAGTCAACTGGCTTTCCATTTTCTCCATGTACCCCTGCTGATCTTGCAAAGTTGATTGTTGGTTTTGCCACTGCCTTCTTTTGCTATATCACAGTAATCACAGACTGAGGGCTTGCTTGTGTAGCACATTTGGTTCTTAAAAAAATATTTAAAGTTTGTTTCTTTCTTTATGTTCATCTCTGATGCCTTTTGACCTCACAGTGAAGGAGCAGCAGGGGCCAGCAGCAATTCTGATGAGAGAGGCGATAGCACAGAACTCTTGCACTAGTTAAGATCACAGGGTCCTTCAAACAGAGGGGATGCTTCTGTCCTACCGAAAAAGGCCTCCTGGTAGGTAAGCATAAGTGTGCTGTTCTGAAATTTTACATCTGGTTCTGTCATTCAGGTAAAGTGTCTCATGCGGTGTGACCAGGCCTCTACATTGCCAAAACAAATTACTTTGGAACTATAAGCCAGTTTGTCAGAACAAGTATTTTTGATAATTTCTATTTTAAAAAGTGTTTTCTTCTCATGCAATACATCATAATTTTCTCCCCAAAATAAGGATGGCATCACATACAAAGATGCACTCTTTACCAGCATAAACATGTGAATATTGATAGCATGCTGTCCATTTTGCTTGTGATGTTTAGGAAGTATTTCCTCAGTGGGAGGGAAAAAATAAAAATGTAGCTTGTAAAGCCTCAAAGCCACCCTGACATGCTGCTGGTCCAGGAGCCACCTTGCCTAAGCAGGAGGCCAAGGTTTCTCATCTCCTCAGTCAGATCTGAGTAGAGTGGTGCTGGGATCCATAAATTAAGGTTATTCAGCAACATGGCCATTAAATTCCATTTGCCTTTCATGCTGCGTTTATCATAAAAAGCCATGTAGAACTGAGTATACAAACAAGAAAATTCCTTAATTTTAGGAGCAGTTCTTTTAAAAAAAAAAGGGGGGGGGCGAATCCAGAGGAAGCAGTGCAAAATACATTTATTTTTTTTTCCAAGGGAAACAGTAATGAGAAAGAGTTAGGTCATTATGGAAAAAAATGCCCACATAAAAGATCTTTTTTAGCAAGGACATGGAAACAGAGCTTATCTTCTTGGACAGCTTTGCCTAATAGATAAGGCTGGAAGCGAGTTCAAATCCCAGCTCTGCTGGAGAATTTTGGTCAACTTAGGCCTCTCAGTTTGTGCCTTTGTAATTTTCTTTTCGCAAAGAGAAAATAGTACAGTTTGTCCTTGGTTCAGAGTAGAGATGAGGGGCTTGTGTGGCCCCCTGGTGTGATACAGTGCAGGTACCCACCTGTGCAGGGACTTAGGATCCAAGGGTTGTTCTGTTCACTCCTGTGTCCTGACTGAGACACTTTTCACCCTCCCTTAGCAGACTGTTGTTACCAACCAATGGCAGCACTCTCGGGGATCTTGTACAATGTAAAACACCTCCCTATCTGATCTCCAGTTTCAGAGAAACTGAGTGACTGTATTGGTCACTTTGGTACCTTTGAGCCAAGGTCCAGATGCTGGTTCATTAAGCCTTGCAGCAGACTTTTGGAGTGTCTGAGCATTATCCCAGCTTTTCAGGTGATGGATGAAGCATGGGGAGGTTGATTGGTGTGCTCAGGACTATACAGCCATGTGAACAACCCAAGTCTCTTTGTATTCCTTCTTATATCTAAGGATAAGGTTTAATGTATTTCATGCTACCAAACCCAACCTATAAGGACTAAGTTAGTGTTAAAAAAAGGTTTATCAAATTGGTGGAGAATTGGAAGAGATACTAAGACTTTACTTGCTGAATTAGGAGTCTTCAAGACCACAGAAAATGCAATCCTGCATTCTTGGTGTTACAAAACATAAATTTTTTAACCCAGTGCTGAGCCAAAGCCAAAGTGATGAGTAGCAATGCTTACTTGTTTTTCAGTTTTCAGTATAACGTTGCAGTCCCTGTTTCCTCTTTTTCTAGTACTCCGTGTTTTTTGTAAGAACCAGAACAGCTATAGTGTTCTTTACAGTGTCATGAGTACAAGTCCTTGAAGTCCATGGCAGTATTGGGAGATGTAGTGGAGAACATGTTAGAAATGGGCCAGGCACACACTGGTGGGCTGAACTTATTACCACAATTGTAAACTGAGGGAGGATAAAAACAATTGAATGAGTATCTTAAGTTTTTATAAAGCAGATTTAAATTCAGCATCTAGTGGATTTTCACAAGGAGTGAGCCCAAAGAAATGGAACACCTGAAAGCCTTCAGTTAAAACAAAGATGTCTCTAAGACTCACATTTCAGTATCCCACTGGGCAAGACCAGATTCCATGTATGCTAAGGAAATTAACTCTAAAGCCTGGTGCTGCTTCCCTATCCCCCAGCCTTCCAGGCCTACTATAAATCTCCAAGAGAAACAGAGAACTACAGGCAGTCTATTTTGAAAAAAACCCAACAAACAACAAAAGCAAACCACCCAACAATTGCTATAAAAATAAACTTCCTTTCTAGGTATCATTAAGGTGGTGATGGGGTCCACCAGTACTTGTAGCATCAAAAGCACCTGCCACGGGGTTATTCCCAACCCTACAGCTTCACATTCCCTTCATGCATTGCTGCTTAACAAGGTAAAAAACCTTCAAAGGGTGTCCAGGTTCCTGCTGGCATTTTAGCTGTTGGTAAGTCAGTCAAGCAGAGGCTTTGTGAGCTTTCTAATTAAGCATCTTTTAATTTTCAGGTGGTAGTGCTAGGATTGTTGACACTTATTTTTTGCTGATACAATTTGTTTCAGGTGTAGTCATTTTTTAATTGGTTTCTAAGTGAGGGAAGTAGTTGAAATCTACCTGTTCTGAAGACAATATTGTGGTTTCATCTGTCAGTGAAAACTGAAAAAAATCATGTAGTTCTAGTTAAAACGTTGTTAACTGTGTTAACCAACACAGTTCCAAGCAAAACTTGACCACAGCCTGTGTGTTCATACTGGCCACAGCTTTTGGTATCATCAGAGTACACGAAAAAATATGTCACATTGACCCTTGTCCACAAGCCAGTGGTTAAGTTGCAGGCGGCTTCAAAATGCAGTTACTCTCTACATAAAAGATGAACAGTAGAAAACAGCAGCCTAATCATGTGGAGAAATAAAACCAGACTAGAGACTATATTTTCAGTAGCAATTTAGTGCATGATTGATCTTACTGATAGCAGTAGTGTAGTGTTCGTAGCTGAGTAAGCCCACCAGCAACAACTTGCTTGTAATGTGTGTGTGTTCGAAAAATGCAAAGAAAAATAAAATAAGTTTTAAGTAAAATTTACATTTGTATTAGAAAATCAACATGTTACAGTTTAGCATGCTTAATTCCCTTCCCAAACTCTTGTTTATGTGTTTGTTTTGCCATTCTCTCTGACTCACTTTTGTGTCTGTTTGTCTTCATATCTCTAATATATGTTTCTTTTAAGATTACCACCTGAAAGGCAAAACCAGTGTTTCCAGATGCAGTTGACTTTGCCCCTGTGTGTTCATTTTTTATTAAATTCCCTGTAATGCTTCCTACCCTCCCACCAACCTCTCTGATAAGGCAGCTGATAAAATCATGTAGCACTTTCACCCATGTGTCCCAAAGCATTGTCCACTGCCTGGGTTATGCGGACAAGAAACCATTTAGAGGGGCACAGGCAAAGCATGGGGTGGTGTGAAAGGCTGGTAGCCCCTGTGAAGACACGGTGGCTCTGCAGCAGGGCAGCTCTGAAGGGCAGTGCTGGTGTAAAATCCTGCAGCCCTGTGATGTGGGCTGGGTACCCAGGGCATGGTTTTGCTCTAGTAGTGCTTTGTGGTTTAGTTATGACTTCAGTGTTTGTGAGCAAAAGCTTCTTCTCCCTGATGATGTGAAGTTTGTAAGCTGAAGGAAGACTTTTACCCTGTGGAAATTTGAATATGAAAGTTGTCAAAACCACCTGGCAGGGGTGAGAGAGATTTCCCTTCTCGCCCTGACCGCTCTTTAACAGTAACTGCATTTTCACATATGTGTCTGAACAGCCACGATAATCTCAAGCATGGTGTTCAGAAAGGCTCTGGCAGAGGTGGGGAGTCCTGATGGATGCCTTCTCTTTTTCAGCTCTCCCTTCAGCACTTCGCTTTATAATGAGGATGCTCAGACTAAGTGGCATGCTTCAACATTGTAAAATCAGCATCTTTTTACTGGTTTATCCTTTTTCCAGTGCACAGCTTTTTTCCCCATCCAAATTAAAGCAGTGGTTCTTATCTTCCTTGCCATCTTTTGCAAAGAGTCAGTTCGAAAACAGTTCTGGTAATAGCACTGAGGTCTGCACTGAGGCAGCAGTGATCCACAGTTCTGACCAGCAGTGACCCTTTCCTTCAAGCTCCTTGTGCTGCTCTGGCAGTTCTGTACTCCTTGTCTACAGCCCTTCAGAAATACAGTCACTGAGCTACATTTCAGGTCCAAGCTGTTGGCATCTGTGTTCACAAGCCTTAACATGGTCTGGCAGGTTGATGTCTGCAAAGCCTGGCTTCTCTTTTGGTTTATCAGTGCTTCTCTGTGGCTGAAGGCATGCTGGTGTTTATAATTTTCTTCCCCACTGGACTTCTTTGCACTTTGCACTTTCTGCAGCCTTTTAAGATGCTGCTGCTATCAGCTGTTTATATATTGGCTTGTAGTAGAGTTGGTTTGTCCCCAAACCCAGACAGTAGGATGGCGAGGCTAAGGCACAGCATGCTTTCTCATCTACTGGGAGTACACACATGTTCAGGTGTGTAGTTTGGCTCAGATCTGGAGCACCTAAAATAAAAAGGTCCTACTGCCTTGTACATCTTCATGGGATCTGGCAGAGGTAAGACTGAGCTCTTCCTAAGCAGTGGGACTGATAAGAACCTGATGTGCAGCTCAGATACAGCAGCAACAAGGACAGAAAGTGTTCATGTTGCTGGGTGAAAGACATGATTGAGCCTGACCCTTATTTGTAAGTACAAAAATTCAAATGCTCTAGTATTAATGATAGTATCTTGGAGCACAGAATGGACACGATGTTATCTAGATCCAGACAGCCTTAACTTTGAAACAATCTTCTGCGTTTTTCCCATTTGGTTATATCCAGGTATTGTTTATCTTCCTAAACTTTAGTTTTGATCTGTTTTGTACCAGGACTGTGTTGTTGTTGAGTTTGTTTGTTTTTTTGTTTGTTTGTTTTTTTGAATGTCTGCAGTAGTTATGCCAGGATCTCTAGATTAATAACACTGGTTCAGTGTTTGCATAAGGGCCTTATATATTTCAGTTCCACTTGGAAGAATATCTAGCTTTTGAGCATGTATTAGACTATCACTGTGGGTCATAAGTTGTTGTTGTAGGCTGTTCGCAAACTGCCTTAAGATTTGCATTCTTTGAACTGATGAATAAAATGAGTGATTATGTTCTGAGTAAATTCAAGCTTTCTGTCTTACTGCTATTCCTTTGACGAGCGGCAGGCCTGATGTTGCATGTTGGATTTTGAATGCATGGCATGTGAAGCTAATCTCATTTCATAGGAACTTACTCCACAGCCGTTTATTGGGAGGTGTTACCTTGTGGCCTGGAAACAGCAGGTTCTTTCAGCTTAGTTAGCCTAGTGGCTGCAGCTATTTGAGACAGCACTCTCAGGTCGAAAGTCCACAGTTTGTACAATGGGCTTTGGACTGTTTTCAGTTCTTATATTATTTCCTCTCCCTTTTACTCTTTAGTGAGTGCCATATCATTTTTGCTCTGGGAAGAAGAAAGTGAGTTATTTCATTTGGAAGGTATCTTTCTGTGTGTAAAGAAGCTTTCAGTATTTCTGATTCCTGCTGTTACACTTCCATCACTAGATCAGCTTCTGTTTTGTTATACAGCATCTACTTTCAGATTTGCCAAACAGGGCAGTGGTGAGCTATACAGACTGTTATAGGACATGCTCATCTATTCCTGTTCTGGTGTATAATGTAGACCTAAAGCTGCAGCAGGTGGTTGACAGGTCTGGATGAGTGGTGGTTGTGTGTCACAACAGTAAGGTGCTCTGGTGTGTGCTACCTCCATCAGTAATTTCTTCTAATGTCTGTACACAAGACATGCTGAGATCTGTACATGGAAGTGTATAACATCTTTGAGATGTATAAAGTACCTGCTATTAAAGATGAGTTTGTAGTGCTCTGAATTCATCTAAAACATGAGTCCTTCCTCCAGGATGGGTAACTAATCGCCTGGCTTAAACAGTGATAAGAGAGCTCCTGGGGCCAGTGTTGCCTCCTCAGGTTAGTATCTACATGATTTACATCTATGTCACTGTAGCTGATGGAATGAACTGGGTTTTGGGGAAACCCATCTCTTTCTCTTGACTCAGGGAGCCTGTATAGCTGACTTACAGTGCCTGGCTTTAAGGTGGCTAGAGTGAGGTGTCAGAAGACCCATCCTAAATGTTTCACTTCAGCGGTGGATCCTGAGTGAAGTTCCAGACCTCTACTTAACAAGTTTGTCTCTCATGAAATTATTTTAGTTTATAAGCTGTGGATACTGTGGTTGTAATTGTGTTTTATTTTGAGTCAATTTTAAGTACCTTCCTCTTGCCTAGCCTAGTTGTGTTTCCCCTGCTTATTGTAGCTTTTCTTAGAGAAGCACATCTAGAATAAAAGCAAACTGCCACAAAGCAAACTACCATCTGAAATGTTGAGCTTTTGGGAGGTTTCAAAAGACCAGAGGAGATCATGGAAAACAAATCATTCTACTAATGTAGGACACAGCTTAGTCCATGAAAGTTAGTAGTTTTTGGAAACTTTCTGTAATCATGTCAAACTCCTTACTAAACCATCTGGACTTTTTTCCTTTCTTGGCTCGGTTAGTATGTGTAGCCTCTTTTATTTGGCGTGAATAGCATGGGGGCTGAAACAAAAGACTCTAGAGAAGGTCAAGGAGACCTTTTCCAAAGATTGGTTCTATTAAGAGATCATGTGAGGCAGAATTTGCCCCAGTTTGGGAAATTACAGAATCTTGAGCTGATGTGGCAAGTAACGAAGGAGCAAGAAACAGTCATGCTAGATTGGGTGCAGGTGCAGGGAGAGAGCTGAACTTCACCCAGAGTCATTCCATGAGTCACGTGTGTGTGTCTGCTTCCCAGCAGCATGAACGAAAGAACATTAAAAACTCGATTATCTAATTAAGATAACAAGGCATTTGAGGAAGGATCTTTCCCATCTGGATGATTTTATTGGATCAACTAAATTGTATGACTTTGTTAGCTGTAGTCTGCCTTGATTGAAGGCTACAGCCTTTTGAAGAAGATGGAAGAGGTAGCTTGGACTGAGCTCCAAATTACAGAATTCAAATCCAGATCTCTTGCACCTGTGAAATTACAGGAGTCTGGGCACATGTCTGATTAAGGTGTTTGGCTTATTTGGAAGTGTGTCTTTCTTTTTCCTCCAATGTTGTTGACTTGTTCAAGATTCAACTTGCTTTGAAATGGCTGGTCTTCTGCAGTTGTCAAATGTCAGGGTAAGAGTATTGGAGGGGAGTTATTGTGTCTTGAGCGTATATATGTTTGTATGTATGTGAGTGCATGTGTTCTTCCTTTTCTCCTGAGGTGTCAGATTTCATGTCACATGTCATGGGAGTGGGGAAAAGATACTGCTTGGGGATGAGAGAGGCAGCAGGTATGGCCATATATATATTGACAAATGCATTTAGAGTGCCTGTCAGAATAGAGCCTTCTCTCTGAGATAGAGGGCAGCTGTCTGCTGCTGACTTGAGAGGTGTTTATGAGCAAATAAATCTTTGTCGTCTTTCCATCTGCTAATGTGGATGTGCTAAATCGGTGGAAAGAAGTAGGAGGGGGGTACAGGTGACAGTGTTTTGCCCAGTTCCTTTTCTCTTAAAAAAGCTGCCATCAGAACTGTTTTTCTTACCACTTCTAAAAGGTTGTTAAAGTACTGGAAAAGAGAAGAGTTGTATTGCTAGACTGAGTCAAAGTATGATCTATGTAGAATGTTTTTATAGTAATAAGCCTAGTGTGGTCCTAGACACCAATGAAAAGGCAGACACACTTGCCAAAGAAACTTTTCCCTTGTTTGTCCTGTGGTTTTTGGTCTGCTAATTAGGCCAGTTGGTTTATTTGAACTCTACAGAGATTTGTTGAAGTGTGTGCTTACAAAAAAAGACACGGCCATCTCCCTGCAACAAGATGGCTGTTCTGAGCAAAAGTATTGTTCTTTCTTGATTCCTGGTTGTATTTTTACAAGACGATGTGATGCATGTCGGTTCCCTTTGTAGAAACTTCTGTTACTTCTAATAAATGTCAGAAGTCTGGTGAAGAAAACTGGAATAAAAGATATTCACAAGTTTGCAACTGTTTGTGAATGCAATGTGGGTCATTGCTTTCAGTCAGAGAGAGACTGAATATTTAATTTATAAGAGATGATTCCAATTAAAATGCTTCTTGTTATGGTTTTCTGTTTATATTAGAAAATGCAGAGACTGTTCTGTAAAAGTTCCCCATTTGTACTTCAGCACAAATATATCTATAGTTTTTCCTTCTTTATAGCTCTTCACCACTTATTATAAATCACTGGATCAACAGTGTCTGACTCTACCTGCAGTTAAGAATTTATCTGTATTATTCTGGGGCTTCTTCTTTTTCCCCAAGGTCTAAACTGGCCATGGCTTCATCAGATTAGATGGAAAAAGAAAACTTACACTCATTACATAGGTCCAAGTTGAGGACCAGGGGCCATGATCCATCTAAATTCTGTCATTCATTATTTTACCCCAACGTCCAGAACAAAAATTGGTGCATTCTTGCTAAAAGGCAGATTTAATTCCTTGGCACTCCACAAGGTTCCTTCCTCCCAGTGCCAGCTGTTCAAAAAGTATCTTGCTATTAAAGATGTCCATGTTATATGGTCCTTTGCTGTGTTCCTTATTTCCTATGATCTCTAGGCACCAGTATTGTCTGAGTTGGGATCTGTTGCTTAAAATAGCCATTCCCTACAGACCTGCCCAAGAGGGGCAGTGCTGTGCCCAGTGATTAGAATTTATAGGGTTGGTACTTTGCTGTTAGTGCAAATGTTTGAAACACATAAAGAATAGGTCCTGTGGTAATTAGAAGCTTATTACATGGTTAGATGTCTGCTTAGACCAAGACAACAGATGCACATTTTTAAAATTGAATATTTTAGAAATTATTTTCAGTTGTTTTCAGATAGGAAAATGGCTTAAAAGGTATTATTCTTTTTTGTTGTTG
Organism: Campylorhamphus procurvoides; assembly: GCA_013396655.1. Taxonomy (NCBI): domain Eukaryota; kingdom Metazoa; phylum Chordata; class Aves; order Passeriformes; family Dendrocolaptidae; genus Campylorhamphus; species Campylorhamphus procurvoides. Next base: position 378,054 of record WBMV01007501.1, on the reverse strand, counting down.
TTGCTTTTTTCCTATCTCATAACTTTGACTATAGGTATTTGAGGGTTTTTTTTAGGGAAAAACTAGTTTTGTCTTGTTGCAAAAGATTAGTCTATTGCAATCACTAGGCAGACATTTGTACAGCAAAAATTTTAAACCATGAGATAATATGTTTGGAGATGCTGAGAAGGAATTTGTTCAGCATCTTCTTGAAAATGAAGGAGTAAAGGTTGTTTCATGCCTCTTAACTTGTTTTCATGGTCATTAATTTAACCTTAATTCTTTATTTTCTGTTGGTACCTTGAGGATGGATTTTAATGAACCACTTTGATACGTTTAAAAAAAAATCAAATTTTGTAGTATTGGCAGTAGATTGCAGGTATGCTGTTAAATAAAAATGCTAGAGTTAATGGAAGGTTAAAGTTCTGATCATCCCTTAGCACTTGATGAATTTGAATTTATACTCAAACTGTGCCATATGTCCATGTTTCAAATTAATTTCTGATACACACATTTTTCTAGGCCATCCATTTGAGTCTCTTCTGGCATATTGAAATTTCAGCCTTGAGTGAAGTGACCATGACATAATCCATCCTCTGGGTTTGGGGGTGGAAGGAGCTTGGACTCCTTGTGCAATGAAAGGGAATTTAGTGAGAGGTTCCGATTTATCTCCGAAGAGTTCGTTACATTTCCTAGCAAAGGCCAGATACTTGTTACAAAAAACTGTTAATTGGATTGAATATGCTTGCAAACAATCATGGGGATAGTAACAAAGAGCTGTCAGAGTGGATGGACAATGCCTTGTTCTGAGCTTCAGGATACATGACAATCCCGTGCTCATTATGAGCTGATGGGGTGTTTCTCTATGGTTAAGGTTGCAACTACTTTCCCATTGTATTTTGTTTCAGCAGGTTATTTGTTTTGTTGTATGAGAAAACTTGGGTTCGAAGATGTCTTTGTCAGCTAACTTTATTTTTAACAAAGCTTTTCTTGTGTATTTCCAGTGCTAATTGAGGTCCATCAGTGGCTATATGATTTAATGGCCTTAATAGGAATCTATGAGCACAAACAAAACAGAATGCTATAAATCACAGCGTGTGCAGAGAAATGTAATTCTCTTTCTGTGGAGAGGTAAAGAACAAAATTACTGAGCTGTATTATATTGCATACCCTGCAGGTCATCTGAAGAGCTGGGATTTCAATAGAATAATGTCACATAAACAGAGTAGAGTACAAATATCAGTGACTCCTTTGTTTCCTTTGTGTGGCCATAACCACTATTGCTGCTGTTGGAGAGGTACAACAGCCTACTGTGTTTCCACGTGCTCACACACGGGTATACTGACAGCAAGTTGGTTGGGCACATTGGGTAGCAAATAGTGCTGTAAAATGATTGAAGATAAGTTGTTTTTCGGCCATCCACCTGCCTGTGGTTCTGGTAACCAAGGTAACTTACTTTTATTGGGACAACCTCTTTATTTATTTATTTATTTATTTATTTATTTTTAAGTACATGGCAACTGTGCAGAAATTTTTACTTGAAAATTATGAGAACTGCTGATCTTCCTGAGGCATGTGGAATATTATTTTTCAACATGTTGTATTTTAGAGTATGGACTATAAAATCAATCTTTTTCTCCATTCGCTAGCAAGACAGGTTTTAAATTTAAAAAAGAAATACAGCTAAGATTCGCAGACATATGCCAGTAAAGACTGCAGTTGAATAGGTGTGATTTCCCATCTTTTCTCTCTTGACCTTGTTAGCTAGAAAATCTAGGATGTCATCTCAGACTAACTGTGCTGCTGGAGTGTATGCATTTTACCAAGCTGAGGGATGTCTTTTGATGTACATAGAGATTTAATTATCAATATATCTCTTGACAGCATTTCAAGAATGTTAGAGAACAGGACTAGTGTGCTATTTTTTAAGCTATCATTGACATCTTCAAACTCCATAGGATGTTGACAATGCATGGTATTATATAAAATTCCATGGTTGGATATTGAGAGCTACTGTCAAGACTCAGAATTAAAAAAAAAAAATTGCAAAAGTAAGGAAAGAAGCTGTGGATGGCAGGTTATTTCTTCTTGAAATAATGTGTCAAGAAATGTGTATTTTATTGCTTGTCTTTGCATCCTCCTGATGCCTTGTATGCAGAACTACTTACTGTATCTTCTGTGCTACCCCTTCCTGAAGGGAAACCCATGTCTGGTCCAAAAATCAGCTGCAGAAGTTGGTAAAATGCTAACCCATATCAGTCTATGCGCTGTTTCCTGCTCTGCACTCAGAATTTATGGAAAAGGAAGTCAGCTAGTTGCTCTAATGGGAAGCATGCAGAGAGTCTCAGTGTGGGGTGGATGCAACCAAACATCTAAAGAGCAGAGCAGTTCTGGCTGCTGACTGGGATCAGCTCTGAAGAGCAGGAGGTTCACAGGAGGTGAGCAGGGTTTCCTTTAATCAAAAAGAAATAGCACTTTATCTTCAAGTAGATTGCAAGTTTTTATCTTGGATTTGTATTTGTAGTAGGAAGAAGCGAAATTTTATATTAAAGATGTTGCAAATTTGTATTTGGATTACTTGGGATGGGAGGGTAGGGAAGAAACAGGTTTAAAAAACCCCTGCAAAATAAAGTAGGACATTTCTACATACACATGCAAAACCAGAACCTAGGACTTCAAAACAAAAGAATTATAATTCTCGCTGAAGCGCTCTTGCCTTTTGATATGGTATAATGCCACATACATCCTTGAAATAAAGTGCAATAAAACTTCTGTCTTTTTTCTTTTGTTCCAATAATGTTGTAAACCATTTTGGATTAACATTTGTAATCTGGTGCTACTTCCTGGATTGAAGTGTCACCATGTAAAGTGTTCATGTGTGTTTACTGTCATTCCTCATTAGCTGGTGCAGGCGTTGTTGGCAGTGCAGCTCTGCCTCGCTTATGCTGCCTTGGTGTGGACAGGAAGGTCCTCTGCCTCAGTCGCAAACATTACAGTCTCAGACCACAAAAGCATAACACATTTTTTTTCCACAGAAATGGTTTGATATGGTAATGATCAAAATATGGTGTGATTCCAAAAGAGGTATACAAACTTTCTTGTTCTTGGCATGAAAATATTACTCTCTGGAAACACCTTCTGTGTCAAATGATGGATATGTTCCTGTGATTTATGTAAGTGATTGTCAGGAGGTTTTGTGGCTCATCCAATTTTAGCAGTCAAGTACTCTTTCCCTGTCACTTGTGACATACTTGATGAATTTGCATGATTAGCTAATGTGCTTTGTAATTGTCAAAACTTTGCAATGGTATTCCTTGGAAATATGGAGAAGGGGGAAGTCAGCTCCACCTCACAGTTTTTCTGTACAGCCACTCTTTTTTTCAGTTCTCTTTTATTTACCCTGTCCAATAGCCTTTTGGAAACCTTCAGTTAGCTTTGGTTAACTCTCTCAGATTCATGCTTTGCTTGTCAGTTCTTTAGCAAACAACTCTACTATTCTTGACTTGGGCACAGGAATACCTCAGTGCAGGTATTAGTATATATTATATTATATATTAGTATATTAGAATGGTTTTGGTAGAAAGACCCAGTGCTGCTGAGAATGTGACTCCTGTATTTCTATCTCATGTTTTATCACTTGTGTTTTCTACAGCAGTGCTGATAAAAGTAGGTTTTTTCCCCTACACACAACCTTTTTAGATGCCCTCTGTCTTGGTTTTGAGTCTGTGTGCACCTCATTGCCTTGCTGTCCCCATCATTAGCTTGGACACTCCAGAGACCTGTCAAGTATGTCCTCCCTGTCACCAGAGAGATGGAATTGTTTACGGTGCCATTTATAAATCTTTATGTGTGATTCTGTGATTTCTGGCTTGGTGACAGGTGAAGCCCCTAATGGCCAACCTCCGGGGAAGGACCCCACCATTACAGGCAGCAAGGCCAGCACTTCCCTGCTGCTCTCTCTACCCCCATCACTTATCTGTCTGCCGTGGCCGGCGATAATTACAGTGCAGGAAACTGGGAAGAAAGGGAAAATGCAAAGGAGCCTCGTGGCCCTGCTTTGGGTCTCCTGTGCTCTGGAGAAAGGCATAGAGGGCACCGCAGGGTTCACCCAGCCAGCTCCAGGGTCAGCTCCAGCCGATGGACAAGTGGCTGTGCCCGTGCTCGATGGGCACCTGTGGTTTCACCCCTCTGGGGAGAGTGGGGCCCCAGCTTGTGCAGGGAGTGCAAGGGGTGCTTCTGCCTCTGTTCTGAGGTCTATGTGCCTATTCTGTATGCTAAGCTCCCTCTGAGGTTGCAGGATTGCTTCCTGAAAGGCAGAGGCATCAGGTTAACCCACTGTGTTCCCAGGGCTGTCCAGCTGTACTAGCTGGGTCCCCCAACATCCCTCCCTGGCACTGGGTGTCAGGATCCATCGTGCCCCTCTGCCAGGCTCAGCCAGCTGCTGTGTGTATACTGGGCTGTCACACGGAGCTCCTGAGGGCAGGTATTTAGAGATCCCTCTTTGATATATGACCGGTGTTTGAGGGAAGAATGCAACACTGCACCCTGTACGGCTTTGAGGATGTATTTTATCAGTTTTCCCTCCTATCTTCCATTTCAAACGTTTGTGTGAACTTGAATCCTCCCATTAATTTGTCTGAAGGAACCACAGGTCTGCTATTCTTGAATCTCACTAATGACATCTTATGGAGGCAGGGGCTCTGGGTGCTGGGAGCAGGATGCCACACCATGCCAGCAGCACAGCATTCATCAGGAGTGCTGTGGAAGTGAGACCAAGCAGGCAACACTGCCATCATCACATGCTTGACCTGGGCCCTTCTATGGGCTGGGGACACCAAGAAGTTACTGATGGTGGCAGTTGGTGCAGTGCTGCTTGTTGCTAAAATAGTGTGATGGGGTTTTTTTTCCCCTTTCCCCCCCACCCCCATGGGTAAAGTTTTGGAATTGAAGGCTTTGTGCTTGAAAAGTCCCCACAAAAATAAAATCTCTGAGAGGGGAAACTGGTGGATGTGCTTTCTGAATTGCTAACATAAATAACTAGAAAACTCATTTTCTTGTCTCTTCAACGTATCACAGGTTAGTATATCTGGTGGGGTGCAGTGTTCCAGGCTTTTCTCCTGGGCCATGCAAAGGCCAGTGTGTAATTACACCAATCTGTTTGCAGAAACGTTGCAATGGTGAGACCTATTAGAAGCTTTCGTGAATGTAAGAAAATATTTCTTCTATTGTGCTCTCTACAACTTCTCCCTCACTACAGTGTTTAGCCTGCTTCTTTGTGCCTTCTTCACCAAAATCCACTTGATTTTGTGTCTTTGAAATCTAGACTCGCCAAACGTCATGAATCACATGGTGAAGTTGCTTGCTTTGTGAAGGGGCATTAAAATAATTTTCAAAATTTTGAGAACCAATACTCAGAATGAAATTTGCAAATAAATGTTCATAGTGAAAGTTCCCCAGCACAGCTATTATTGACTGCTGTTCAAAGGTTTTGACGTTTTTACTGTTGGTTTAAGTGGGGATGAATTTGTGCCAGAGCTGGCTCCTTCTGAAAATTCAACCCCTACAACATTATAGGAGACATAACATAAAAAGGAAGAGCAGTGGGGAATATTTTAAGGAATGCAAAGCAAGTAGCAGTGAACAATAACCAAAAGCTTTTTAGAATCCCATAAACTGAACTTTGGTTTTGATACACCTTACTGAAGATACTGTTTTAAAAGCTGTCATTTTAGCAAAGGAAGGAGCAAAGCCCTCTCCTTTCAGGTGAGTTAAGCAGTGGTTTGAATAGAACTTGAAATTAAAAAAATTGAAATTAGTATTGAAGAGATTTTCTGATTTTTCTATTTAAAGGCTTGGCTGCATTAATAAAGTGATCTGATGGCTCTGTAATAGTCAGTAGATACCCACTGACATGTACACCGATGCACTGCATCAAAGCCTTTGTGTTTTTCCCTGCCCATAAGCCCTTCCAAGGCTGGCAGGTGAGGACATGCTGCTTGATGCAGGCATCTGTCACCTTGGCATTTAGGCAGGTCACAGTGCTGCAAGGAGACTTCAGAGGGAGCTTTCTGTTTGCTTCTGCATTCCTGGATAATTCCTGAAAAGCCCAGTAACCCAGCAATTGATCACAGAGCTGCTATCAAGCAAATTCCTGGATGACACCCTGGTGTCGAGTTCCAGCCTGTGTTCCCTCTCTCTGCCCCTGCATGAAGGTGTCCGGGGCTGTGCCTGTGTGGGCATGCTGAGCTCCATCTGCGCTGGTCCCTCCTGGCCAGGGGGAGTGGGTGACCGTGGCTGTCCTGTGGTTTGTTGCTAACATTGAGCTGACAGCAGTATGGATGACTGGGGGTTGTGCCATGCTGGAATAGCTGAGACTGGTAATACTTTTGGCTGCATTAAACCTCACAGCCTGAATGCTCCACATCCCGCATTTCCACCTGTTTCAGATGTGTTTCCAGCAGTGGGTTTCCGATGTGTTAGCGCGTGTGTGTACATGTGTGCATGTGCACAGATTAATCTCCAAAGTGGTAATTTCAAGTGGAGTCTTAATCTTCAGTTTCCTTTGTAAGGAGCTGTCTGTCTGGAGAGTAGATTTGAGCATTTATTCCAGCGGGTCACATGCAGGGCAGGCAGCCAGTGTGGATTTTCCTAGTCCTGCTATGCAGGAGACCTAAATCGTTTTACCTGACTGGGTTTTCCTTCTCAGCAGTGACACATCTGTGATCCTTCCCTGCTCAAGCCTAGATTTTTCTCTTGAACAGACATTACCCAATTTGTCTGTGTAGCTTACGCCTTTTTATGCTGGTACCTGTTCTGTGGCCTAAACCTAACAGCTCCTCAAGGACTGAGCTGAGATCAGCAGTTCTGCCTTTATTTATTGTCCTCCCTCCAGCAAAGCCCCATGGATGGTGTTTAATCTACAGCTGTTCCTCCACTTGGCTACCCCTGTTCTTATCTCATTCCTTACTGAGTTTGATCTTGCATTACATGAATTGCAGGATATATTAAAATAACTAAGTACTTTTTGCTGGCAAACACTGCATTATGGGTCGTGGCCACATGGGTAGTTGGAAGTTTCCCTGGATGTTGCTAATGGGGAAGTTGATCCTGGAGCATCTTTTTGCTTGTCGTGACCACCAAAGCAGCTGATAGAACTCTTGTGCAAAATTTCATGAAGATGATAGCATTGAGAAGGGTAGGGCTGTGACAGAATGTTCTTTTTCTCAATTACATTATACAAAGTGAGATTAAAGCTAAGTGAAATCTCTGGCCAGTACAAGAGGAATGTCAAACACAAGAGAGTCAGTGACCAGCTTTTAAGGGCAAGCTTTGTTGCCGGAAAATCTGGATAAGCAAAGCCAGCTAGTGCTTATGAAAGAAAGAAATTAGATTTTTGTAATGTAGATGAAATTAATTTGATTTTTCTAATGCTTACAAACTCAGCTTCCTAAATGATATTAATCGACATTGCATAGTAGAGTCACTTGATTTTCCCAGTAACCAGAGCAGCTGTGCCCTGGGCCATGGCCCCAGGGTCTCCAGCTAAGGGATGTTGTAAAGAGATGCGGAGATGTTGTAAAGAGGTGTGGAGAAAGATAAGAGCGGTGCTATGCTCTTCTGGGCGAGAGCCTTTTATTCTTTGTTGGGAACTGAGATTGAAGGGTGAAGAACCTTATGAGAGTACTTGTAAATAATATCAGAGTTTTATTGATAATTATAGTTCCTCTTCTTCCCTCACCTTCTGTTATCTCTTGAGTTTTCTACCTGTGTGCAGGTGCAGAGGGCAGATGTGAAAGCTGTGATGCACACAACTCTGTCCGTAATTTGAACAACAGAAAGGAATATTTTTCTCTCCTTTTTATTGTTCAGCTGGCTTGAAGGAAACTTTTGGATTTTTCCACTAAAGCATTTCTTTTTTCCCTGGATATGTTCGTATGACATTGTCTTATTTTCATAAGAAGTTTTGAATTCCATCTTTCCATGGGCTTTTCAACATCTGTCTTTTGATTCTCACTTGCAAACTCCTGGCAAACAGAATGGTGTCACTGCATTCGGCCTGGGGATCCTTGCATATGAAAGGATCCTTACTGGATCCCTTGCTGAGTGATGGCAATGAGCATCAGAACTCCAGGTGGAGGAGCGAGGAAAGGGGAGGGAAATCGACATCCCTCGGTGAAGTCAAAGCACTTACATTAGAATGTGAATGGTGTCCTTCAGGTGTGAAATGGCCTTTAGAAGTACTGACCTGGAAGAAAGTGGTGGCATTTGGTTTCACATTTTGTAGCCCTGCCAGCGTGTGCCTTTTTGAAATCTCTCTTAGATCTTGCTTTGCATAAAGACATTTTAAATGTTAACAGACAATTGTTAATATCCATAAGTTTAACAAATGCCTATTTACATTACCAAGGTAAACCTGATCCGAAGGACACACACTAGCTAAAAATCTGCATAGAGGATATTCAGTGGTTCAGTTCATAGTCAGCAGGTGCTGAAATGCTGAATTTCAGGCTGGGAGCCGCAGTGATGGGCTGGTCCTCTGGGAGATGAAGGTGGCCTGTGCTGCTGAAGCGGCTACAGGGGGCTGGGGAGTCTTTCCCCATCAGCGGGGTGGCTGAGAGGATCCAGCAGAGCCGGATGGTTCTGGCAGTCAGAATGTCCATCCTGCCGCAGGTTAATGACCATCTGCTACAAGAACGGCGCAAGAGGTGGTATCCAGAGTGACAGTCTACATTCAGGAACTTCTCATCAATTAAGCACTTTCTTTTTAATGAAAGTTTGCTTTTCCACAGTGAATGATTTATGACATGGTATTAAAATGTATTGCTTTGACTATGCCTACACACTTTAAACACTTTAAATAAAATCAGAAACCTTTGAAACTAACTCGTAAATATTGTCTAAGTATTCAGAATATATTGCCTTCTGGAGGATGTGTAATGCAGTTTACAGGAAGATATTTGCACTATGTAGACATTGTTGCTTAAGCCCCTAGTAATATAATAATTATTCATTTGGTTACTAAATTCTGATATGGTAGTTAATGCCAGGGGGAATATATTGTATTTTAAGCAAAACAAACTATTTTAAACAAGGATCAGTTATTTGTCTTTTGTCTACGCTTTGCATTTGTACATTTGAAGAGAAGATTAAAATTTTCTGTCTTCTCGGATAATACAGTGAAATATTCTTATTGGATTCTGGAACCATAGTATTTCCTAATGAAACAGAGATAAGGAAAAGCTCTCCCCTCCCCCCAAGTCATTTGAAGTCCTCAGCCCATTTGTCACAGAATGATGTGTCACCCTAAAACAAATCTGATATGCAGTAGAGCAATCAGCCCGTGCTTTCTGGGGTGGAAAACCAGGAATGGTCACTTAACTGGTGGACCAGTAGATAGCAAGTCATCAGGAATGTCCACACAGACCAGATTTATGTGTGTAAAGAGGATTACTGGGTTGGAGAACGTGCGCCCTGCAAAGCCGGGTTCTCGGGATGCAGAGGTTTTTTTTTTTTTTAAACAGATGGGGAAGATGGATAAGGTTATCAGTATAGGAGGAGTGGATGAATCCTCTGTTGCTGTAACTGCCAGTGGGTGTTTATTCACAAATGCTTCCCGCGTGTTTTGTATGGGGCAGGGATCCATAGCTGGGGAGCCTTTGCAGGTGCTTCTGTTCATAGCATCAGTACAGCTGCACTAGCGAGTGTGTCATCCATGAACATCCACATGGGTCCCCTGCGTGGTTTTGATAATCAAGCATTTAGGTGCTTAAATCCCTGTTCGTGTCCCTGGGAGAATTTGGGCACCCACCCCAGGTGGCTGGCACATGTCTCATTGTGTGGTTTGTTTGTTTTTGCTCCAGCCTTGGCTGTGTGACCCCCAGAATGGTTTATGAAGCTGTTGGACTGTGTCTGTACATGCTGCAGAATTGGGCCGTCTTGACTTGGCTCCTTCACTTTGAGTATGCAGGGTCATACGATTGGGCCAGAAAACAGGCTGGAAATAGCCAAGTAATTTCCTTATTTCCCCTTTGACTTGGTTCCTCCATTTCTGTGCTGGTCCTTTTTGAAATTTTTAAGCCATGTAACAACAGTGAGGGCATAAATATGCTAGAGGAGTTTGATCAAAAGCTTGAGGCTGAGGTGTTTTCAGGCTTGTATTTAATAGATACTGTTTATAGTGGGTAGTGATAAAATGGTATCCTTAGTGGGAGTCCTTACATTATGTCATCCTCTAGCCCAAATTAATTATCAGTGTGAAAGGAGGGGTAAGAATAAGACAGGGCTTATTTCATACTAAAGTCATCATCTTAAATATTCTCCTTGTACACCATAATTTCCCTTTACTTTGAGCACTGTCTAAGTAAGTTTATATCAAGCATTGATCCTATTTTGTTGAAATATTTGCATGGTCCATTGCTTTTCATTTGTTAAATAGCACATTTGAAGTGCTGTGAAGCACACCCGTTCAGCAGAGCTGTACCAGCCAGCCATAATTTTACTTGATATTAAATTGAACATGATGGCTTTGAAAACAAGCAGCTTGTAGGACTGTGTTCTCTCTATTTCTTTTGAGTCTCTTCCAGAATTACATTTTAAATGTATTTCTGGTTCTACCTGAAATTTTAACTCTGTGGCATTTGTGTTCAAAAGACTTCTGGTGAGGAAAGGGTCCCTGTGCTAACAAACATCCTTAAACTAAAAAGTTAATAGTACAGCTCTGTTGCCCTCTAAACTTAAGTATCTTTGGGTATTTGGATATATTTTTCTTAATCAGTGCTGACAAGAGATTGAACACTTCCCAATAGCTTAGGAGTTAATGTCAGTAATTAAAATTTCTGTGTGAATAACTAAACTGATTTATTTTTATTTTACTTTTAAAGGGAAGCAATCTGATAAGCAGGGTATAAACAAGTGCCCAGGTAGAAGACAACTATTTTCTTGTGTTCTTGCATTCATCTTGGGAATTGAGAAAAAAATTCAGTTGCCTCCAATGTCAGGTATTAGAACATGTGCGTGCAAGATACTGTCGAAGGAGGCAAACCAAATCAAAACTGGAAACTGTTGCATTGCCAATTAATTCTTCCTTTGATTCTTTGCTGTCTCTCACTATGTAGACTGAGACATCACTGAATTAAGATCTTGGAGATAAATATTTCTTTGGCAAGTTTAGCAAAATTAATTTTAAATTTACAACTGAAACATTCTTATTATACAAATTTCTCTTTATTCTTATTCCATGCTGTGGTCTGTGCCTGTCTTTTGAACAGCATGATTTTTGTTTTGGGGTTATTTTTATTTTTGCAATTAGTGCAGCTACTGCAGCTGTGTAAGACAGTTTTGCACACAGCCAGATTCTGTCCTCAGTTAGGAGGTGAATCACACTCGGTGGTGATGATTTTCTTTCTATCAGCACAAACTCTTTAAGTGCACAATTGCCGCATTTTCTCTGCAATTGGAAAACCTCTTCTAGGCTAAAGTGCTTGTAGACAGAGGTTATGTTTTATCCTGGACATGTGGGGAGCTGTGGACTTGTTAAAGACACATTTCCTTTAGTTGTAGAGGACTAAACCATTACTGTGTGATTCCACAGTCCTATAGGAATAAACAGTTCTTTTCCCAAAGTGCTTCTTGTCTTAGTCTTGAAATATAAAGCCTTTTTTTTTTGTAAGAGGAATCTTTCCTTCCTCCTCCACGTTGCTCTGGGCACTGCCCTTTATTTTTGTGTGTTTACCTTAGTAAACTGTAACTACAGTATACTCTCCTGTCTTTAGCAATGCAATTTTTCCTTCTTTTTGTGAAATATTTCTGCCTCTTATAATGAAATACATGGCAGCTTGATTTTTTTTTCTTAAAGATGAGATAGAAATTCTGATTTCAAGGCTCTGAGCATCTGCCTGTACGAGGGAGGGGGCACTGTATCACCTAATTTTTCAGGGACCAGCATTTTATGTGTGAGCAATTAAGTCCTTCACAAATTTCTGCTTTGGGGATTGCTGGTTACCTGTACTGCTTTGCCTGTTCTGTTGCAGTACACAGCATATAGTGATAATCCCTGGTTTGAGAAGTAGTAATTATTGAGCAGATGCAGCATACAATGATAGTGAGGCCTTTAAGCAGCTTACTGATATAGCAGTTTAAAGAATGTTTACCAGCTATAGTAACATTACTTCTGGTTGCCTGTCTTAATTCATTTCAGATTAATCTGTCTTATAGTTGGAAGGAAAATGAATTGAGTCAGTAACTTCAAGAGTTATGTAAAATCCATACAGTGCTAAATAATTGTGCAGTTTTATGTATGCTGCCGAAATTGGAATGTCAATTTGACACAAATTTGCCAAAACAGAATGCTAGATGATCCGATCTCTTACTCAAAAGCCTTGAAACCTCTATGTACTGTTTGGGATTTTACCAATCTCCTTGTCTTCTTTCACAGGACGTCTTGGCCATGTTTGTTTTTCCATATGGCAGTTAACTGAATCTGCCTGTATTCCTGTGTGGGAGTGTGGAGGTGTGTTTCAGAGAATGATGGTCAGAGGTGTATGTGAATATGCACACAAACAGCATGCCCCATTCCCAGCTGCTCATGTTGAACAAATATCCAACTGAATAAGATAAGGATATGACAAACCAGAAACATCTAATTGTATCAAAAGCAAATAGACTAAAAGTCACTAAATATTTTGGCAGTGAGCCCTACTGAGGAAACTAGATTAAGTCTTTCTGTTGTATTACATGGGAAGGAAGAGTGGGTCTGGATTCTCCCCTGCTCCAAAACTCTTAAGCCCAAAATATGATTCTCTTTGACTGCTTCGAGCTGTTGAAAAACTGGTGAAAGGCAAGCTTCAGCATGCCAGTGCCAGCTATTAGAATTCATCATCTGGAACCCATGGCTAAATTCTTTTGCTTGTTGAGCTTTCTGTAGTTTGTGACAGTTAGTTAGTTTTTCCTATTTATTTTGGAAAAGGGCCAGTGGGAAAAGTCTGGGCTCCCCACCCTAAACAAAATAAATTGTGATTTCATCATGTTTTGGCGTTATCTCTGTTCTTTTTTCATTGCAGGCATTCAAATCTGCCCTGACTGCTGTTCTGCTCTTTCCCTGCATCCAACTCAGAGCTTTGCAAACGTAGCTTAGGGCTTATTCCAGTGTATATTATCAGCTGTTCTGTATCAAAGCTCATCCAATTTCCTTAGTTGATTAGTTCCTATTACACTTCTGGCTCTGAAGGTTACTTAGACAAGAATCTCCTTTTTTTACATTTGATTTTTCCCTCCTTTTTTGGTTAGTATAAGATGCTAGGAACAGTAAATCTAGACAAACTGAATTCAGAGGTATGGTAGTCTTTTGGATCCACTAGAGACGTAGGGTTTTATGTCCATCACCTCACTGCTCATCATGGACAAAGGTTTATGCCTGGTTGTTGAATGCAAGACAAGTTATGGTGAATTCATTTAGGTTTCAGTGTGCACAGAATTGTGTTGCACATAATTATGTCCTCTTTTTTTTTTAGTAACACCGGTTTATTTGATTGTTTTTTTGGAGACCGTACATGTGAAGTCTACGTATTTATTGGTCTTTTTCACTGCCATTTATATTAAGCTAAAAGGCAAGCTTCAGTGCAGTGCATATAACCCAATGTGTTTTGTAGTATCATCAACAAAGACTACATGACCATTTTTCATTAAATTATTACCAGTGACAGTTCATGAGAAAAATTCCTTTACCCCAAAGGCCAAATATGTGACTTCATTCTGTGTGCCTTGGGACAGCTTTTTTTTTCTGTGGCAACTGGATACACAGACACTATTTTGGTCTTGAGAGTTGAATAATTTTGGTAAGTGATGCTTATCACTGTTCTACTCCATTGTCTGGTATGTAGCTTGTTGCCCTGACCTGAGTTTATAACATGAGGTGAATGGCACAAAATGTGTTCTATCTCAGTCTCTAGATGAGAATTCTGCCTTCACCAAGACAAAGCCCCCGAGCTGCTTTGTGTGTAGCAGTGCAGAACAAGCAGATGTGGAAGGCCCAGCCATCCGATTTAAGGGTGCTCTGAGAGTATAGGGGGTTGGAGTCGGGAGAGGAAGGAGCTGTCTGATTTTAATATATGTCTTGGAATAGAGGAGATCAGAGGGCATGAAGAAGAAACCTACTCCTCTGGGAATCCTTGCTCATTGAAAATGGCATTTTCAGCAGGAACCTGTCTCAAGACCTAACTCTGCCCCCTCCTTGGTTTCTGACAAAACTTGCTAATTGCACAGCTCCTGCTTGCGTGACCTTGACCTCTCCAAGGGTCTTTGCAGAATGAAAAGAAATTACCATCACGCTGATTTTTGCCAAAGCTAGGTGTTTGCTTGCTTGCAAAAGTGTTGAATAACGTGTGCCACCTGGAAAAGAACTGATAGTTTTTTTCTCTCTTGTGAACACAAATAACATATATTATGATAAGAATACATCACCCAGACAGCAACACTTGGGTGCTGCTCTGTATATGCTAGGATGTGAATTAAATGGAAGCAACAAAGATTGGGGTGAGGAAAATACAGTGCTCTTTGCTTTTTCACAGGATGATTGAGATTTACATTTGAAAACATTCGGTTTATCAGCTTTTGTGTCTTCTTTTTGCCATTGAAAAAGTAGGTGAAATGGGATAGGTTGGCTGTGAAAAGTAGAACTACAGAAATGGAGCACAGCCAGAATTTGTTTCTGGCTTGTTAAAGCAGACCATGCAGATGTCTAGGTAAGAATGCCAAGACTCACTCTCAGCAAAGTTTGAGATTTTCAAACTTTCTCACACACCCTAGCACTGATTTGGTGTTACTTTTAGAGGGAAAACTCACTTTAACGAAGCGCTGGTACTGTTTCCTGTACCACTTTGTAACTTCTGTAAAAGCCTTTTCAGTCTGAAGGCTTGACCTGTCCTGAACTCCTGGAGCCTAGGACACCTAATGAGAATGGATGCACACAGAACATTTGAAGGTGGAAGTGATCAGACAAGCACGGGTGACGAGTGTGGGGGTGAGACTTGAGCTTCTCAAAAATACAACTTTTTTGTGTTTCTTGGGGATTAGGTCATGAAACCACTATTAGTGCTAATAGGAATTTGTGTGGCTTAATCTTCATAAACAGCATTAACATGCACCTCACAATACTTAATGTGTTAACGTATATGAAAACTGGCTTTCAGCTAGCACATTTGAATGAGGCACGATGGGGTTTTGGAGGTCATTATTACCACACATTAAAGTAAAATTTATGTTGCACAACTCAAAACTCTCAAACAGATGGAGCTGGAATTGCTCCCAGCATCTGGCCAGAACGCCAGAGCTTCCTCAGGAAGGGGGAGAAGTGATTTAAGAATTCAAACCATCCTTCCACTCCTTTTAAGTAAGCCCTAACCAGGCGAAATGAGGAAGCTGTGGCACAAAAAAGCTTCCTTTGCTACCAGGAACATCCTATTTTGTCTTTCTGTGGAGATTTAAAATGAACAGGATTGTCTCCAGGCCACTTGGTGCCAGGGTGCGGGTTTGCAGGAAAGCTGGTGTGTGGTCTGCCCTTGTGAGAGGGGGAGACAGACCCTCCAGCCTTCATTTGCTGTGTGCAGGCATCTCCAGCCTGCCAGAGGAGCAGTGCTAAAGTATATGGAAATGCAAGGCCTGGAGTCTGAATGCAGAAAAAGCAGCACCTTGGGCGGAGTTAGAGGTGGAGAGGCATGAAAGGAGGGTAGTTGCAGCTGTAAATCAGAAATGGTGTCACTCCTTTCCTGACCCCCGAAGGAAGATGGCTTTGAGGTGTGGCGCTTGCACAGGTGTTCTCCAGGCTTTTTTCCCTGACTTGTAAGATGTGCCAAGGGATGTGTAAACCACTGCTAACCTGGGGCGCTGGGAATTTCTGCCATGCATTGATACCATGGGAGTTAGGCTGGCTTTTCTTCCAACAAAGGATGGGAAGTCACCTTTCTACACAAACTTTTGTGTCTGTACTGTCTCCCTTTTCATACCTGTGTACAGCTTTCATGTGATAACCCTCAGTTTGAAAATAAAAACACAGTAAGAGTTAGGCTTGTGCCAGTTTTTTAACTTAGAGATGAGGTTACCTTAGCCACACGTTATTTAAAATATTGCTCTTTATGTCTTGATATACATTTTAATGCCCTTACATTCTCCTGCATGTAGACAGGATCTTCACAACGAATGGCCACAAACATTACCTATTAAACCAAGAATTTTTGTAGTTTGTAAGCCACACCATAAATTTTAACCTGATCAGTTAAATAGAAAAAAGCCTGCTATCCATAATTAGCACTGTGTTCGAAGCCTGCACTGCTTGCATATTGTTTAAAGAATTTAAGAGAAATGAATTTCATCTGTGAGGCCTTTGCAAGTAAAGGGTAAACCAAAAGGAATTTCCTGGGATTGTTACATGTATTAGATCTGAAGAGCATCAGGGGCGGTGGTGTGTTTAAAATATTCTGAAAAGTGAACCTTAGGCACAGAAATTGAGGTCATTAGGATTTCTTTGTACTGAGAAATGATTACATATGGACCAAAGCAAGGAGTTTATCTGGCTATCTGCCACTGCCTCCTACCTCACTCTTTATAGAAATCATTTTCTTCCATACACAGCAGAGTGGGAACTCATAGCTTAAGAGAGCTTGTGGTTTAGATGCCTTTGCAATCACTATGCAGACAAGGGGAAAAAATGTTTAAAAGTCTTAGTTTTTGACCAAGATCCTGTTATGTAATTCAGGGGCTGCAACATACAGAAAATGTGAAACAGAGTTTAGAAAAAAAAAATCATCTGCCAAAGTCTGTGTTGTAGTTCAGTCAAGAATAGTACTCTATTCAAGAGGATGAAGGCTAGGACTAAAATTTCTGGATTAACATAGATTTAATCTGTGATTTTTAGCTTTTGATAAAGTAATTATGTCAGACAAGTAGAAGAGGAGCCTGAACTAAGTCTATAGTGATCTTTGTATCAAGATGCAGGAGTTACTGTAACAACAGAAGTGATGGCTCTTTTTGTTGAAGTATCCCATAGCTCTTCCCTCTTGTACAATTTTTAATGGCATGGGAGGAACTGTGTGTACTAGTAGCCTTGGGCTTTTGTTAGTTCTGATCTTTGGTGTACTTTAAAACATGTCCACAGGTTATAATTAGTGGAAGCCCCCCATTATAATTAAATGACATCTGCTTTTCATCAGGATCGTGGCTTAGTTAACCCCAGAGCCATTGTTTTTCACAGGCTGTCCACAGGCTCCTCGGATGCTGGGACGTGACTGTTCAAATTGCTTGCTGCAGCCCGTCATTGCCCAAGAAGATTAACGGAAATAGAGTCTCTTGAGTTGTCCAGTTTGGCAGTCAAGATGTGGAAAGTACCATCTGCGTAGCAGCTGCTGTTCCTCTGGCCTCGATTAGTTTATCTCATATTGCATAATAGCCAACATTTTTTTCCTTCGTGCAGTGTTTGACCTTCTGGGACCATCATTTTTCTCTGGCATGTGTGGGTGGGTTTTTTCCCTTATCTTTTCTATAACAAGCCTCATTTCAGGCCATGCTTTAGGTCCTTTTGCAACATTCTGCCACTTGATGTGTTTTTGCACCACTTGTGTGAGTGTGGGATCATGGGGAGGGAAGGCTTATGCAGCTCCTGCCTGCACATGTATATGCAGTCCTTGGTGTCCTGCTCCTCTTTGCTCACCTCCATCCCCAGGAGCTTGTTAGACCTCAACCCTCTGATGGATTAAGAGAGATCTGCCTGAGGTTTCTTTTGAGACACATACTAGGGAGGGAAGTAGAAAGCAGCTGTTGATGAATTTGTCTTGGAAGTGCAAGTGGTTGGTCTTGTTGCTTTCAGGCAATCTCACAAGTTAATTCATTTAAACTCCTACAAATTTCACATAGTCCCACTGTTCTTGCTCTTATCAGCTTTGTTCCTTAATCAGACAGAAAAACCCAAACCAACTCATTTGTACAGAATTACGGTGCAACATCTGTTTGAAAAGCAAACAGTGTTTGTGAATATTATGGTTATGAAGTGGTTGCTCCGAAACAAAAAAAACAAACACAAAGTGAAACAACCCCCCCAAGATTGTAGAGTTTTGCTCCATGAGTTTATTGCATTTGGGGAGGAGGAGGAGGGAATAAATCCAGAAGGAAAGGAATGCAGCTTGAAAGTAACACACTTCTTCAGTTGAAGGGTTTCTCTCATTACTGTTGTCTAGTTGGAAATAGCTTTGAGGATTACATTCACATGATCTACATGAAGTTCATTCATTCAGACTATTTCTAAACAGATATTTCTTTTCCCTGATAATGAAGTTGATCGTGCTGCTTTCGTGCAGCACGTGGCCATTCTACACAGGGAATATATGACTGGAAATTAATGAGGAAAGCTTTTGGCTTGCCTTTCTTTGCTCCAGATACAAATGTGGATCTGTCCCATCCCCCTGTCCCTGTGATTTTTTTTTCTCTTTGTGAGAGAAAATTACTTAAATGACTCAAACTTTTATTGTACCATGGCAGAGCACTAAAAGCAGAAGACAGATAAAGGGTTAAATTTTTGGATTCTCCTGGATTTGCTGAAGAATTCTCACTGTTTTTACCAGAGTTGAAAACCTGTTCCAGCTCCAGAGAACTCTGTCAGTCCTGATCTGTTGCATGAAAAAACAAGAGTATATAGATAGATTTTACTTCTGCTTCCTAGGGGGGTTTTGCCTTCATAGGTTAGAGGTATTTGTAGCTGGCTTTGAGATGTAAAAACCTAGCTTTTTACTTTGGATCAGAAGAAAGATATACATCCTGTCATTTTTAAAGCACTAGGGAAATTACATTAAAGTAACATTTCCACACAGAAAAAAAATAATCCATCAGGTTATTGAAGGATTCTTCAGATGTGCTGAATACTTTTAGATGCTGCTTCTGACTTCAGCAGCACACCAATGCTCTCCAGGTTTGGCAATTAATCCCTTTTGTACTTTACTTCTAGCGCTGATTTTAGACTTTTTTGGCTTATTTGTATAATTTTAGCAAAAAGGCCGCGTTCTCCTGCAAGGCACACATGGAGGCCAAAGGAAGGCGGCCCCATGTTTTGGCGAACTTGAGCAGCTGCTCTGGGGGATGTTTCTGCTGTGTGAGCAGCACCAGGGTGTATGGCTCCATCCAGGGAGCCTGTGACAGGAGGAGAGCTTTGAGGACCAGGGAATCCTCCTAGAGAGGAGGTGGGAAACTGAAAGTAAAGACTCAATGTGAGTTAATGCAAAATGCCCATGTGATGCATCTCATTAGAGCAGGCTGACAGGAAGCCTTCTTTTGTTAAGCTTCAGGATAAAGCGCAATACGGGTTTGCTTGCTTTGTCTCTCCCCAGAGGTTTTTGGAGAGGGTCATGCTGTTCCAACCACCAAGTGCAAGACCCTTATGGTTCCCTCCCTCGAGGGAGAAGGGAGAGGAAGTCAGGGTGCTTTCAGAATTAGACAGGCTATTCCTTTTGAGACGAAAAAATATTAATTGGAAAGATTATTTTGTGCCCTGTGTGCTGCTGGACAAGTGCAGGACAAGAACTGGGGCCAAGCCCCCCTTTCACCTCCCATCCTAGCTGGTGGCGATTCCTGTTGGGCTGCCTGGCCCTGAGAGGGACTAATGGGCAGGTCGTGGGCATTCCCTATGCCCCTTTGGCAGCCCTAGGGTCGGAGCTCCTGCCATCTCCACACTCACTACCTACCTCTACCTCCAGCTGCTGTCTGACACCAGGTAAAAATGCCCAGGAAAACCAGACAAGGCTCCTAGGATGCCAGCAGCAGTGTAGCAGGAGAGAAAATATGCTATAGGTGTTTGTCTCATCCACCAGGCCATAGCAAAGCAGTGGGGGGCAGTAGGATTAAACTCCCAGTGAAAACCAAAAGTCCTTCCATCTGCAGCCTTCAGTTTAATCTTGGTATTTTAAATGAAACTTTTTGCTCAGTGGTTTTCAGCCTAGACCTTTTGATAGGAAAGCAAAGGAATAAAAATATCATTGTGTGCAGGTTGTGTTTGCAAAATCAAACACTTTCTCCCCCACTCTCTTAAACCAAACAGATCCCTCCCACGAGAAAACTGGTAAATCTCAGAGCTGATCCCAACCCTGTGAAAAGTGTCAGACCAGAATAAAGACTCCCAAAGTAAGTGATAGTGTGAAAAAGGAAGGGAGCGAGAAAACCCCCAGCTTCCATATGAAGCTCTGCTTGCTTGGAGGGCAATTGATGTCATGTTTCATGGCAGACCCAGTTTCTTGCCCCTGCTCTGGAGATCATCACCTCCTCTTTCCCTTTCATCAACCATGGAAATGGAGGCAATTTCTCAAAGTGCGTGTAAAATACAATGCAGTGGCTACTCATGTTTTCACGAGGTTTTGTATTTGGGGGTCAGAGAAAGATCAAATCAAAGGGGAGAGGGAGAAATGAATGGTCCCAACAGGAATGACTCAGAAATTAAGCATGATTGCTGAGAGTTTGGGCTTTCCACATTAGCAGTGAATGCCTCTGTTCTGCTGAGAGAACAAGTCAGTTTTGGAGCTCTCTCAGATGTTGGTTAGTCAAGTTTTCCAGCAGCAGAGGAGAATTTTCCCAGTCTGCTGCCCGTGACTATATGCAACTGTGTGGACAGTTTTCCATCCTGGAAAACTTGAAATAAGAGTGGAGAGTGTGTATGTGGAGAGAGGATTGGGGGAAGGTGAATGGAAGAATCAGCTGCTATGTTATTTTGTAGGCGGCATTGGCACCTAGGAAGACAATGCTTCCTTCTGACAACAGAGCTAGAAGGAAACGATGTGTTTACAAAATGCTACACAAATGCAAAACAAATATTGTGGATTTGATATAAGGTGCCTTGTAAGGCATAAGTATGTTTTAGATGGTGACAAATTGTCAAACTTAATTATTTCCATTGGACAACTGTCAAAAAGCCCAACACCAACCCTTCCTGAACTTTGAAAACATAATGCAGTTTTCTGAGTATTTTGGTGGATTGGGAAAAATTTGATTTACAACACAAAGAGATCTTCTATGCCATACTACTGGCACAGGCATGCACTTCATGTAGGTGCTTCTATTTATTTTTTGCTTTATGCTTCTTCTGTCATGTAGCATATTGCTAGACAGCCTCTTTCTCTCCCTGAACCCTGCACAAAAACATTTAATTGAAAATGAATGTAGAAACATCTGATGTTCAGTGGTGTTCAAATTTTGGATTCAGCTTGTCTGCTGAGCTCTGCGTTACGCCAGTGGAAAAATGCTGGCTGTGTTTCATCACATCTGACTGTTGACTAAGTTAGATGCATTTTAGCTGTTGCCAGATGTACAAGATACAGTAAAATGAGCATTTCCTGTAGCAAATTAAGACTTTTTGGCTTTGTGACAATATTGGCAGAAGCTGCCTGTTTGCACTGGGGATTTGGCCAGATTGTGCTGGTCAATACAGACAATAACCTGAGTTAGCAGAGGAGATCTCCTGATCCAGCCTGAATTCATCTTGTTCTTCTAATTGGCTACATTTGGGGGTTGCAACTTTCTATTGTCATTGCTGTCTGTGATACCGGTTCTAGATACACCCATTGTTAAGCAAAGCCAAATGCCTTGCGGGATTTCGCAGCCAAACTGAACCAGTGAAGAATAGCCTCTCTGGAAGTGGGGCATCTTGGATGAAATGACTGAACTAGTGTGTTTCCTGGGCCAGGTCCCAAGCTGTCATGAACTGAGACACTGTGGAGTCAGGAACACAATGCATGACTCATCACATCATATGACTCAACACATCAAGGCCAGGTTGGATGGGGCACTGAGCGACCTGGTCTACTAGAAGACATCCCTTCCCATGGCAGGAGAGTTGGAACTAGGTGATCTCTGAGGTTCCTTCCATACCAAAACATTCCATGATTCAGTGATTCTGTGACTTTGGCAAAGGGATGGTTCATCACCCGAAGGCTTACTAGTTTACAGATGAGCTGCCCATGGATACTGGCAAGCAGCACATCCCTGACTGTCTCCTGCCCCTCTGCTTCTTAAGGCTGGAGTGCCACTGGATTGTATTTTAGGGTCTTGTATAATTCTTCATAGTGCTCATTGATTCCCAGGAGTGGAAACTGTGCATGTACCTGGACTGTAGGGTGTTGTCCTGCAGCTGCTGCTGTTGTGCATTAGCAGATCTGGAGTCTCACAGGGAGCTGGGCTTTGCCTTTCTGTGTCTGTGCAATTACTTCCTGAAGAGATGCTGCCTGTCCCAAGCAGTAGATGAGCGGCTGGGTTGGATACAAGAAGTAAACCAGGAAAATCACCATGTTAACATGAGGTCACTGATGGGAAGGGTAAGCAATGATCACAGGGAGAGCAGAAGAGCTGGGTTAAGGCAATTCTGTCTCTTGTTCTTTAGCTGACTTGGAATTTACTGCTTGAAGAGCTTTTAAGTGCTGTTAGAGCAGGCAAACTGAAAAAAAAAAAAGAAGTTGTTTGTGTGTGAGCCCTGGTTATGGTTGAGTATCTGTAACAGAGAGGCCTTAGAAACCTGAGAGGGGTAATGACACTGTAAATACCTGACATGTGCTGAGCTTTAAAGGGGAAGGTTATCTACCTCTGAAAAAAACCTGGAACTACTAACAGAGCCACCCAGCTATGAGAGCTGGAGCAAAAGAATTTTTTTTTTTAGCTGGTGCAGCATTTAGAATATTTAAAAATACTGCCAACGTGGAAATAGTTTAAAAAAAATCCTACCCATTCTGTTGGATACAGTTGACCTCAGTAGTGTCTGAGAGCAAATAAGAGCAGAAAGTGTCATACTCCTGGCCTGACCTGAGTGAGAGGATGGATCACAGCAAGGTCAGGCTAAACCTGTCTGAATTTAGATATTCAAGAGAGTAACATTCATGTTAATATCCATTAATCTAGTACAGTCAGTGTACAGGCACTGTGGTCTTTGAGGGAACAATTTAATCCGTGGTACTTGTTTTGAGATGGAAGAGCCCTGGAGCTGTGCCGCACCTGTGAGACCTTGGGCACTGGGAGGCCGAGCCAAGGCTGAAAGATTTTGCTGCTAAGACAGCAAGTGCCCATGTATATGTATGTAAAATGAAAGCAAGCGTCCAACAAGCTGTAGTCCTCCCCCAGCCAATGCAGCAGTTGGTGAAAGGTGAAACTGGTGTAGATGTGAACTTCTGAGCTTCACAGCATGACAGGAGACATGGTCCCTCTCTGCCAGCACCAGCATGTTCATGTAACAGGAAAATTCCCAGAAGGTGAAATTCAGAGATTGGAGGTCTCCAGCTGTCTCTCCACATGTCATGCCTAGTCTTGTTGCTGCTGAAGGAAGACTGCCCTGCTGTGGAGTCACCTGAGCTGCTGTGTGGAGAGAGTTACATGCCTCATGCTGATTGTCTTGCCATGAGGCAAAGGGTCTACAGAGCAGGTGCATGTGAGGTGTCAACAGTGACTCTGCAGGAAGCTGAGAGCTTGAAAAGCCTGGGGAGAGAATGCTGTGCTAGTAATGTATGAGGTGTATAAGATATACCTCTTTTAGAACACATGTATGGGTCCCTGGTGAATGTAGTAAATGGGGCAAAGGGAAGGTTTGGGCCAAGTTCTAGTATTGCTTTATCTGTCTTCTTCAAAAATGAAAACCGGTCGAAAGAAGAAAGGCACTTTGGGAATACCTTTTAAAAAATAAATAAATTTACAATTATCTGCTATTACCAGATCCCTTGGCTATTCAAAGCAAATCTTGAGCTTTACAATAGTAAACTAACCCTGCTAATTTACAAATAAAGGGAAAAAGAAGGTTGTATTGTGGAGGGCTGATGGACGGAGGATATCTCTCTATCACATTTGGTGACCTGTATTAACACAATGGAAAAGACACTCAAAAATTTATCCAACTGGGGATTTCATTGATATCTCACCCAAAAGCCCCAAATCCTTAGGGCCAGTCTAGGTCCCGTTTACCCCTGTAAGTAATCCCATGCAAGTCAACTTACTTTCATGGGTAGACTAAAAAGGATTTGTCTGTAATTAGCATGCAGTGGAACAGATTGCAGGCATGCTTATCTTCTAATATGGACGTGCAGCCAGCAGAGGTTGGACACTGGGCTGCTTCATCAGCAGAGCAGGGACAGCAGGACTGGTGCCTACTGGGAAGTTTTGGCTGAACGGAGGACCTTGGCCCTTGTCATGGTTCTCTAGCAGATGCTGTGAAAACAAGCAAACTTCAAAGTAAGTTTGCCGGGTCAAAACAGTGCAAGATAAAACCTCATGTGGGATTAAAGTCTTTCTGTTTTATTTTTCCCTGTCACAGCAATGAATTCAGAGATTAATGCCTCCTCGGTTGTCCTCAGTTATGTTGCATTTTTTCAGATTAAAGCTAGTGGTACTTCTGACTCCAATTATAAAGCAAATTTCATCTTAAATTTATTAGTTCTAATAAATTATTATTTAATATTTGGTCTCCCAGTTGGCTTCAAGTAGCTTCTTTCTAATGCTTGAATCCCCCAAACAGTAACAGTTTACTTAATGGATTATTCTTAATTTGTGCTTTTATGCTGTCAAGATGAGGACAACTTTATTTCATGGTTTGTGACAAGAGGCCCTCTTTCAGTTTGTAGATGGGGCTATTTTTCTGCCTGTTGGGTGTTAAGCAATGGTGGCCCCACACAGGTATCATCACACTAAGTGGGTTATTTTTAACATGGTGGTGTACAGTCTGACATGCTGGATGATGCCTCCAGATGTGTTTGGATGAACCTCCATACCTGTGTTGAAACTGTGTCCTTAGGATCTGAAAAGACACCTGGGCACCTTGCTGCCATAGCTCACATATGAATGCAGCCTTCAACCTTAAGTTGGCTTCCTAATGTTGTGTGTTGCATCTGAGGTACATTTGGTTACACTCCCTCAAAATGAAAGTTTCATTTTCCTTTGTAAGTTAGATTGGCTCTTCTGGTTCATTAAGTACCTCTTAGTTCCATGCTTGCTTTGGCAGGGGTGATAGCTCCCATGTACAGGGAGGGATTTCCCTCTCATCTGATTCAGGTTGAAGGTGTGTTATGGCCCTTTGCACTGGAGGTAATAAAATGCTTTATTAATCTTTATTTTTTTTATATTTGTAATGCTTTAAGCACACCTCATGTGCTGGATACCAACATCTACTCTGATAAGGCAAATATTTGCGAAAACTAAATCCTGTGTCGCTCAAGATACCCTGTTCTCATCCACATGACTCAAACCTGACTAAGGCAAGTTAAAACAGAAAAACAGGAGTGAGGTCAGTAGAACAGCATTAAATTTACTCATGCAAAACTAACAGGAAAAGATGGCCTTTACAAAGGTTAGTGTTTGCTAGCAAATGCACAGGGAGTGAATGCATAATGATATAGAATTTTTATGGAGCTTTTCTCATTCAATGTTTGGTAAAAACTATAGGTTTAGTATTTAACTTAGTATAGAAAGCGTTGGACTTTTCCTTACCCTAAATGAAATTAGAAGCAAAATAATATTGAATTTAGCAGGAGTTAAATTTGTTCAGGGATGAGTAAACCTGCTTTTTCATTTCTGATTTGTGAGCTGCTAGATCTAAAGCTTGGGGATTAAACAAACAAAAGTGGAGTGGCAGTACTACAAGATTTATTTACACAGTATATGCAGTGAGCTGTTAATTGAGTTGGTTGACAAAAATAAAATTGGATATGTTTGATATATTGATATGAATAAATAAAACAGAATCTGTTTGATAAATTGAGCATTGGTATTTACATTTACTCTGTGTGTGTGTAAATAGTGGTCTGGCAACCTGCAACCCGCACAGGGTTCCCTGCAGGGCAGGGGTCCACCCTGTCCTAACCAGTGAAGAAGCTGTTGGTAACCTCTGATACAGGAAGAAAGAAAATCTAATTGATTTGATGTGATAGCAAACATTTTGGGGAAGATCTGTCACCAAGGCAGGAAATGACCCAGCACTTAATATCCGGCTTTGACCTTGGGATTGGTGGTTGGTTTTTCGGTTTTAGTAATAATGAACACTTAATATTTGCAGCTAAACCTGTAAACAACAGAAGGGAAATTACAGGCAGGTTTCGAATCCATGGGCAGAAATGAGCAAACCAGAAATTTTTCATGCCTTGTATTGGATAACATAAATATTTTATTTAGCTTTAAGGAATAACCTTTGAAGTGAAAAGTGACAGCTAGCTGAAAAATGGCCCGGAGTATGGAACTGAAAGGCTTCTATTTGCAGTAGATTTTTAGGCATTTTTTAAATTTAATTTTTTTTTTTAAGTTGGGTCACTTCGTACTTTATAAATGCAAACCCTCCCGGTTATATTTGGAGGGTCCCCAATACCAGCTTATCCGTATCGTGTTGTGAGTAGCGCCTGCCAACAGTGACGGCTCCGGTTCCTTTCCACGGCTGGGAAGTTCCCAAGCAACAGGGCGGGCATTCCATCGACAGCGCCCTTCCCTCCCCGAGCCCCAGAGCACCCAGGAGAAGCTTTTCCAGCTTGGGGCCGGCCGCAGCCTCCTGCTCTGATTATTCCCTGCCCGCTCAGCTTCACAAAGGCCGTTTGAAGAGAAGGGTTGGTGCTACAATGGAGCGTCTGACAGGAATGCGGGGCCGGCCCCAGGCGTGGGGAAGGCAGGGAAGGACAGACGGCCCCTCGCTGTGGTCGAGTGTGTGTGTGTGTGTGTCTGTGCCTATGTGTGTGTGTGATGACCGAGGAAGAAGGGAAACCCACGGTTCTCTCCCAGCTGTCAGATGGGAAGAGCAGCCAGTGGGTAAGGTCGGACAGTCCGGAGGATTTTAAAACACGGGCGGCTGTCTCCCGTGGTCACCCGTGTGCAGAGCAGCCTCAGGCAGGCGGAGCCCCGTGATGAGCGTTGCCATTGGAGAGGCACCGGGTGCTCTCTGCACCCACAGCAAGAGCCTGCCCGTGTCCCGGCTCGCCTTTCTGCCTACATCCCAGCCACAGGAGTGCAGGGGCCACCACCCAAATCAGCAGCCGTGCTGACTACCGCCCATAGTCTAAGCTATGTACAATGCACACTTCTATTCCAATTATTAACGTCTTCACTGCCACAGAAACTTCAGAGCTGTTGCACTCATCAGCAGCTGACTGACAGGTCTGCTGTAGCATTTCATCTGCAGATCAAGAAATGGTGCTTGTCCTGGTGCATGTTTTGGCATATCTGTCAGGTCTAGATTAATTTTATAATTGTTACTGCAGGGTTCAAAACTGCTTCTTTTTAAATTAGATTGAGACAGTTAAAAACTTTTTACTGCTGTAAAAGTGTAGCGAAAGCTAGCACTGCTTAAGCTAACAGAAGGAATGGATTTATTCACCAATGTATTTGCTTCTGTTCACAATACTTGCTAAATTTGCCGTGTTTTGCCCAACTCTGAAACCAAAGAGCAAATGAGAAAATCTGCTCTTCCAGTGTTTCCTCCTGCCATGTTTTTGTAGCAGCATGTTTGCTGTTGCAGCTGGAAACCAAAAGTCAGTTTCCATGAGAGCTGAGGTGACAGGTCAGAGGGGATGGGGCTAGGGAGGCAGTGCCCTGGATCCGTAAGCATCCATTGACAGGGGACCACGTAGTGCTGCACAAGCAGGGCTTGGCGTGCACTGATTCAGTCCATAACAAATTTTCCCATGCAGGTTTACAAACCATTGGAACAGGGCTTAAAGCTGGAATTTCTAAACAGCCCCAGCACTGTATGAACGGGGGCTCTGTTATAATAAGAAACTAGCAGACAACTGCTCCTTCTGCTGTTGTGCAGCTCTCTGCATGGGGCTGCCCTCACAGCAGGACCATGTGTCTGTGCAGGCTATAATGAGACAGAGCTCTCAGCTTTGTTTATGAGTGAAGGGCAGGGCTTTAAAAAAAAAAGTCCGCTTGCTAGCACTGAAGTAAAGCTACGTTGTTTGACCAGAGAAGGAGATTAAGGTATAAATTCACCCTGATTTTTTTTTTGTTTTAATTAAAAAGAGGAAGGTCTGGCCTTTCTGTGCCAAGACAGCCTTTCAAGTTAATTTAAAAGGCATTAGTGAGTTCTGCTGAGGTCTACAAGTAGGTGACTCTTCTGTTAGCACTGCTGCTCATTCCTTTCCCAAGAAGCAAGAAAACTAAACTGATAAAACTCTGCCATCTGATATAGTTTTGAAACCTAGAGTTGAACAGGACATTTATTGAGCAAGCCAAAAAAAAAAAAAAGTCTTGTTAAAACAACAGCAATTCAGTGTGTGTAGGAGCTGTGTGAAGGGCAGAGGAACAGGAGTGCAGCAGCTCAAGCTGGGTTTCCACAGTGGTCGCCCTGAAGTTGCTTTAAAGAAGTGGAAGAGCAGTAATGCAATTCTGGCCTTGATTTATATCTCATTTTTAAACATCAAATCTAGCTGAAATGAATAAAGCAATTTCTATGCCATGGGAGTAGCTCCCAGATCTCTCTTTCTTCCCAGCAGCTGGATAAAGAGTCATTTTACAAAGACCTTTTCCCTAATAAATAGCAAAGCAATCTCATAAAGAAAGTAATGTGCTTTTTAGGCTCTGTAACCATATTGAATTAAATGTTATGCACAGTGTAATTACGTTTGCCTGTCAGTTGTATTAATGTGAATTTCCTTGATTAATTTTTCAAGTTAGTTGATATTAAGTAGGTAGGAAGTTTAACATCCCCCTAGACCTCCTGTGCCAGCCTGGCTCAGCTAGCGGAGGGAGGGTGAAGCTCAACACAATCAGTGTTACTTCGTTAACTCGATCACTGTAATAAGCACCTGGAATCTTTGTCTTGCCAGTCATTTGCAGTCACCTCATATGGTGCAGTCCAGCATGAATCCCTGGAGCTGGGGGGAACAATCCAGTCAGGTGTGGAGCACAGCACTCAGAACCAGCATGAATGCCCAAATCCATGTGTGTTGCAGAGTTCTTACATGGCAATGCTGGCAGGGTGGGGTGTAAAATGGTGAATAGGGCACAGCTTTGACCATGCTGCCTGTGCCATGTTCAGAGCAACACAGTGAGTGTGCAAGTTCACTCACCTTGAAAGTCTGTGGAGTATGTGATTGCCAAGGATACAGAGCAGCAGTCTGAGAGAAGGAGTAACAAGACTTGTAAGAGACAAGGTAGTGCACTGCTCACATACAGTTCCTAGTTTAAAGCTGATTTCTCTGAGATATCATCCTGAATGTCAGCTCACTGCCTTTACCAAAAGCTTTCAGTTATTGTGCTGCACAGGCTCCATGTACCTTTTGAGGAATTGTATTTGGGTCTCGGCTGTGTGGAGAGCATTCATTCCTCAGACATACCTGACTAGCTGGTTACTGTACCCAGTGACCTCACAATATGCAGCACAGACTGTCTCAAAACCAGTCGATGTTGATACGTAACTCTGACCTTCTCTGAATTAATAAAATACTTGAAGCTATTTTAGAGAGGAAGTCTGAGTTATTTGCACAATGGGGGTCTGTGCATTACAGCTGTGCTTCTTTTTGCTTAGTGTCTGCAAACTTTATATTAAGTCTCGGTTACTGATTCACCTCTCAAACATCTGTGTTAACTCATGGGGCTTGGGGAATCCTGGTGTAAGTGTGAAGTAGGAATGAACTGAAACAAGCTCACTTAAATGGGTACCCTTCTTGTGTAAATCAGTCTGGATTATAGTGATCCAAATAAACAATCATTTGGATGAGTACATCCTGCAGTACTCTTTCTATTACACAGCTCTTGGGAGGTGAAAAAAGTCTGTTCAGTGTCTACTCGGGAGAAATGGGAGCAGGGCTGTATAAAAATGTTTCAAGATTGGGAGTCTGTTTCATGTTACAGTGGCTTGACAGATTTGATACAAAATTTCTTAAATATTGGTGCCCTCCACCACTGATTAGCAGTTCACGACTGTAAAGCCATGGGGTGCACTGCACTTCTATTACCAATGCATGTAGTTTTTGTTCCTTAATCCTGTTCTTAAAATATTTTAAGGCAGTTTGGGAAAACACACAAAGCCAAATACACATGATCAAGGAAGAAGCGATTTGGGAACAGTTGGAAGCACTCTCTTGGAAGGTCCAACATATACAAGGTTATTGCTTCGGGAGGACTTTAGTTACTCTTACCCTCTTGTTCCCCTTCTGGTTTTAGTACCCTGTGAAGGATATACTGTACCAAACCATACCCTGCAGGCAAAGTTCGAAGTACCCTGCCAGGCTGCAAGGCAGTACGGACAGGAATGGATTCTCTGTGCTTGGCTTTTTTGAAGTTTTTTGGTTGGTTGGGTTTTAGTTTGGGGTTTGTTTGGGTTTTTTTGTTGTTGTTTCTTTGTGGTTTGTTTTGTTTGCTTGTTCTTTTAACTCTGCCAAAGAGTCAGTACGTTTCTCAATTTTTAGTTTATTCTTATTTAAAAGAAAAAGAAAAAAGTTCCCTCAACTAACGGTAATTGGAAGATATCACCCCCAGCCATTCCTCTGCCTTTAGGGCTAGTGAGAGGAATACACTGTTTCAGCTTCATTTCAGCTTCAGCTCCCTCCTAGCTGGACCGAGTCCTTGCTGTGCCATAAAGGAGCTGCTTGGTTTGTTGGGAGCAAGTGTTTCTTTTTTTCTGTGACCAGTGGGTCAGCAAGTAAGAGAAAGTGAGATCCTGGCTCACTTAAATAATATCGTGAAAGTTGCTGGTGAGTTCAATGGAGCCGTGTTTGTATCTGGAGTTAAAGAGTGCAGAGAATGAAATGGGTAGGGAAACCCGATTCATTGCACTTACTTCTTGTAAGCTTCAGGGTACAAGAAATAAAAATGACCAGACTCCAATTTTCTTGTGTGACTGGTTGACAGCCCATAGGAAATGAGGCAGTACACCTTGCCTTCCTACAGAAGTATTTTCTTCTGTAAAATGGGAGTGTTCATAAATGTTGCATGAGTACTGTGAGGACAAATTAATTCATTATTGTCTGAACATTGTCTGAAACTTGTATTTTCTTGATTCAGTCATGTTGATACCTAATAATCTGAGCAAAAATTTTAGAAACCAGTGTTGAATGTCTTGCTAAGGAAGAGCATCAGCTAAGCCAGTGGATGCATAGAGTGGGTAATCAAGGGAGCAGTTACACTTTTAAAGTTGCAGCAGATTTTTTTTTTGCATTTCTAAATAGCTTGCATCTCTTCTGTTCTTTGGATCAGCTTCTGACTTTTTGCTATAGGGCAGAAAAGACATTGGCCCTGTTCCATTTTGAAGGGGAAGAAAGTGTTTTGTGGGGAAATCCACTTTCTCTAGGGCTCTAATGGGTTGGAAATATTTTGAAATACTTGTGATTTAGATCATAATGAATTATGCTAATGATTCAAGTTAAAACTCCTTTTAATGCTTTAAGAACGTAGACTTATTGGTGTGTGTTGCTGGCAGTGCTAAGTCGTGTTTGGCAGCCTTCTCAGGTATTTTCAGTGTGCCCAGAGTGCCTAAATGCTCCTTAGTGAATGTTGGAGAGTAGGTTGGGATTGCTGCAAGCAAATGAAACCTCCAGCAGTGTTTCAGCAGTCAGACAGGACTGGGGCAGGGACCAGAGCAGCATGCTGTGAAAGACCTAGGTTTTCTGTAGGGGTTATCTGGATGGCACTTGATAACCTCCTCCAGATCAGACCCAGACCATACCTCTTGTATACTCTTCATGTAAATAACGGCTGTTAAAGCAGACCCACTGCTCAGAAAAACCTGAGTTATTCAGGCAGTAATATGCCTTAGGAAAGAGCTGCAGCATTTTCTTGGGGAAAGTCTGATTCATCACTTGTCTGCATGCCTGGACAAGAAAAGGGTCATATTTCTGCCAGACACCAAAGCGAGGGGGGGAGAGTGTTTCTGACTTGATTTATCAACTAGGAGAAATGAATTAGAACCCTCGGGGGAGGGAAAACTTCACAGAAACTGAAATATTTTTACATTGCAGATGATTGTGGCCTCCAGACTTTTTCTTGTATGGCATTTATGCAAGCACACATTCCAAAACAAAATTAAACAAACAGTCCCTTGAAGACTCCTAATTAGCCACTTTGCTCAATACTCAATTAGAATAACCATGTAGGTAAAATATGACTGCAGTGCAGAGAATTTCATTTGAAGTAGCAGTCCGTAAGTAATGTTTAGGAGCAAGTAATAGAGTTCCATCAATGAATGCATTTTGCTCGGAGCAAATTCAACACTGCAAACGATTGGCAGTAGGGGAGGGTGAGATGCTATAAACTTGATGAAATCTTGTAATTTAAAACAGAGGCATAGAGTTCAGAATATTTGGAAAGATCGTGGCTCTGCCAGAAACCTTGGTGTGACCTCAGTCAAGTCATTTCACCTTTCTGTGCCTTATCTGAATAAATATCTCTGTTTCCTATCTGTAAAATGAAGATGTCTCATGCATGTTCTAAAACTCAAGTGTTAATAAAGTACACAGAAATCATCAGATAGGAAGTCCTCCAGAAGACCAAATGCTGCATTGTATAAGTTTATACAGCACTCAATAGCCAAGTGCTCTTTTATTAGGCCACTTGCAAATGCATACTCTATTGGGACTTATTTGGCTTATCATCTTTTTGAGGAGGGTAAACCTGAACAAGACATTTGGATTCAAATGCTCTGAATACCTGAGGGATAGCAGCTGGTTTCTCTATCCAGACTTAGATCTAAAGTGGAATTTTGGATGTAGTTGTCAGCTGCACAGTGACTAAAACTTCCCTTTGGAGCCTGATACCAGAGCCCAGATAAGACACGAGATTTTGTGGCTAGAACCTGTTTCTGTGAAAGCATGATAACAAAAAGAGCATTAAACAAATTTCACTACCTAGAAATTGCCATCTCTGCACATCTGTTAGTTTTATTTCTGCAAAAGGACACAACTCTGACAACTAGTAAATCACATGCTCTCTACATAACCTCTAAACTGTGCTAGTAGCTGGGGGTTTAGCTGACAAATCTGGTTTTCACAGTACAGAGAGAATTACCTAGAAGTTCTAACATTAGGCTTTTCTCCCCATCCCACGTCTCCAAGCCCCTCTTATGGCCACATTTAAGTGTCTGCTCTATACTTGCTCTCAGTTTGCTAACTGTTAGTAAAACTGAAGACCTTACTAAAGGATGCCTCCTCAGAAAGACATTTTATTGAGAGCTAATCATGCTTCTGAAATGTTATGCCTCAGGTGAGGTAAAATGCAGAACATTTGAGGACAGATTAGAGGAACGCCTGAACACTTTTGGAAAAAGGGTGGCAAAATTTGATGTGCTTTTAATGATAGGTGTTAAAGCCATGGCTTTAGCTTTGGTATTGAAGTATTAATACTATAGTACTAAAAGACCTATCATTTAAAGAAGTGCTTTGCCTAAACAAAACAAAAAAAATATTGATTTATTAAAAACCCAAAGGTTTGAAAAAAAATTTTTTTAAAACCCTGGGGAAATCTGAGATCTATCTCAGGTGGTGACTTCAGTTAGTTAGAGACAACAGCTTTTAGCTATTGTAAGTCACAGGACACTGAGAAGACCAAGATCTTGAAAACAAATTGCAGTCCATCCTGTGACTTGGATTATGCATTTCTGTGTGTATGAACTGACCAACTGAAATCAAAGACTGAAGAAGTAGCTGCAGAACTGAAGCTGCAGGGACTGGAAGGGTGGGGGTGTGTGGGGATGGCCACAGCAGCACAGGCTGCATGAGGGAACCCTTTCAGATGTTTGTGTTGTTCACAGTGTAGGAACATTTGATCATAAAATCCTTTGCTTAAATTCAAAAGCAGCATTAGGGTTCTTAAAGACTACTTTGAGAAGTTTTAAAAGATTTGCTTTTCCAAGTTTTGGAAAACTGAGTCACTTTGTAGCTTCTTGAGATTTAGACAACCAGAAATCGAAAAAGGCAGCCATGCATTTCTGTGGAAATGTAGCCATTCATCCATTCTTTATGTTAGACAGGAAAGGAGAGGTCACAATTAGCAACATTTTGAAGTAAAACTTTTAAAATATTTTGTACTTTTCCTACCTCTCTATGTAAAATTCAAATCAGGTGTTCTACCTGCAGGAACCTTCAAACAGGTCATTAAGAACAACCCAGCAGTTATGAATCAATTTATTCTAAATTTTAATTTAAAATTGCATTTGCATAACTTTCCAAAACTGTTGAAGCCTTTGTAAAACTTATTTTAATAATTTTTATTTTTGTTTTTCAAATAAGTCACTTTAAGATACTTTTTAAAGTATCTTTACTTCTCTTCCTGATTAAATATCTCCATACTGGAGAGAATTGTCATTTCCTTCCCAACCTGTCCTTGTCTTTTGAAAATACCAATAGGTAATTTTAGCAACTTAGATAAGGAATTCCATGATAACTGGGAAGCCAATTATCTGTCAAGATGTTATTGCAATATTATTAGAAGACTGGATACTTAAGCGGCAGGTAATTTTTTTTGTATTTCCTGCATAACTATCATGCACTCTGTTTTGATTAGATCCTAATGATACCAAGAACATTTTAAACAAATACTCTCAGCCCATGCAAATGAAAAACATTTTATTTCTTCAGTTGCACTTGTGCAGCAATGGTAATTAATACATCTTGTGATATTCAAACTGTATCTGATTAAATCATGGTGCACCAAAGAGGGCTTTTTTAAATAATCTTTCCATGAGCCCTGCTGAGAGATCTGGGAGAAGAAAGGAAATGTGTTAAACAGCATCATTGTGCCTGAAAGTGTCTCCCCACAGTGGCATCGCACTTATAGATTCCCTTGCCTATAGCCCAGCTCCTGCCCTAGACCACCCGTCATGCATGGGACCAACTTTTTCATCAGTTTTATGGTGACTGCAGGCTTTGCCATGCTGGGCCTGGCAGCCCAGCCAATTCCTGTCCAACAGTAACTCCTTTAGTTGCTTTACCCTCCAGTTAAGCAGTCTCTTGTCCTGGGAACGGACCTCTCCAAAAGAGCAGTCCCAACATCCAAGCATATGTAGCCTAAGCTTTCTCTCCCCAGTATGACCCTCACTGTGTTAGTGTTAGTCTTGGACGGTGGTAGAAGTGTGTTTCATAATAGTTTGCATAAAAGATATGCCAAGGAGTATTTGCTTGGAATAAGCTACGGTGGTGAGTTGTTCCTTGAGGACCATCACCAAGCTTACATGCAAGTAGCCTCCTGGTTTAAAGAACCTTAAAGGCACTAGTTAATTAATAGTATTTCCCATCCCTTACCTCAGTGATATAATATTTGCTAGCCACAAAGAGAAGTTTATTTTGGTTTTGAATTAAACATGTTTTAACTTCACCAGCGCTCTCTCTGAAGGCTGAAATTAAGGACCCCATCATTGAAGGGATGCACTTTTAAAGGACCACTGCCAACTCAACAACAGCAGAAAAAAAGGAACGCTGATGTTATTTTGTGTGACATCTGTTTTTCTCCATTCCCTTTATGGGAATTTCTTGTAACTACGTGAGTTCAGAGGAAAGAGATCACTGTTTTCCAGATGATTTATTTCACCTTTGTTAGGCAGCTTCACTCTTTTCCCTGTGTCATCAGCTTCCCCTTGTTGTTGGCAAGGCTCTTTTCTATAGCTACAGGAAGCAGGTTTGTAAAAATAGGAAAATGTGGTATTAAAACAGAAAAAAAAAAAAAGTAGGATAGCTAGTGGGCAGTAATCAGATTTTAGGGTTTCCAATCTCTTTATTTTCATAACAGCCATCCTCTGTTGCTCTCCATATTGGTTCTTGACTG
This sequence comes from Campylorhamphus procurvoides, assembly GCA_013396655.1. Classification (NCBI taxonomy): domain Eukaryota; kingdom Metazoa; phylum Chordata; class Aves; order Passeriformes; family Dendrocolaptidae; genus Campylorhamphus; species Campylorhamphus procurvoides. The sequence continues at coordinate 342,351 of WBMV01007501.1, read as the reverse complement.
GATGGTAAACAGACACTAGCCTTGAATACCGTCATTTGCAAAACCTCATTTTCGGTGTGTGTTTGGGCATGTCAGCAGCCTTTGAAGATTTATTAACAACAGATTATATTCTTTTTAAGGGGTGTTTTCAAGTTCCTGGCTTAGATGAGGGAGTGGCCCATTTACCTCTGCAACCACCCATACCTAACTGTCTAAACCAAATCACAAATCAAACTCCTTTTATTACATAGCTTCCAAAAACTGGCACAAAATCCTTCATCAGTGAAAAGTTGTTCAGAAGAGCATCTGTCATGCTCCTGGGGATGGCTCAGTGGATCCGTGTCAGGTTGCACGCGAGCTGTTGCACACAGCATGGGAGGACCCCAAGACCTGCTGCTGGGTGTTTGCTGGAGAGCCACAGCTCAGCCATGTGAAAAAGCTTTCAGGTTGGAGATCTTGGGAGGCAATGCCCTGTTGCTTGGTATTGCTTGACTTCTATACCTGCCAGTCTAGAGCACCAGAACAAACTCCTTGTGTTTATGCTTTTTTTCCCCCTTGAAAAACAGGAAGGCATTTAGTAAGGGCAAAGTGTTAGAGTAAGTCAACATGAGTTCACCAGAAGATCTCCCAGTAGACAGGGAAAGGAAGAGATTTGATTTGATTCAATTCAGTAGATTCAGTTTAGATGTAGTTTGGTAATTTTTTGTTCAGGTTAACCGTGTAGGATCAGTGCTTCTGAACAGTCCTGAAACAGTCCTGAAGAACAGAGGAAAAAGAAGAAACACAGCAAAAACAAGAGGTGCTGAAATACTGCAGAAGTACTGGTGAACCAGCCTCAGTTCTCTGTTCCCAGGTTGTGCCTTCTCAATGCTGGTGCCTGTGTTAATGTTTGCCACACAGTATACAAAGCTTGGATCTCTCTGGGTTTTCTGTGGGAAAATACTTGGGATCTCAGACACTGACAATTTTTTTAATTATAGCCCATGGCAATCCCAGATTACGGAAGGAATTTCATGGGGAGGTTTGGCTGGAACTGGCATTTCTGTCCATCAATGAACTTCATTTACATTTTTTAAATATTTTGTTTGTGGTTAAATAACTGGTAATCATGTGCAGGTGGTAGATTTTAAGTAAGATCTTCATTACTTCTGGCAGGGAAGAAGCTATCTTTATGAATAAATATTTCTTCTTTCCTGGATTTAAATGCTGAGATTCCATGTTTGTGGGGAAAAGAGTTTCTTTTCTCTGCCCATGGTTCAGACCTAGGACTTGCCCTTTTTGGGACACAGATACTAAATACACTTTTAATCTCGCAATATACCCAGGTGTTCATTTTCTTCTTTTTCTTTCAGCTCTGGAGCTGTAAGTAATTCTGGACTCATTCCATCCACCTGGTTGAGTGCTTTTTTTTATTCTTCATTTCTATTTTTTCCTTCTCTTTCCCCATCGCTCTCGTGTTTCATTTCCTAAGCTTTTCTGCCAGAACAGCTTTTTATTTCAATCACCTCCGGGAATGGAGTGGACAAAATGAATTGGGTATTTCATACGGGCTCCATGAAGGAATCAGGTGTGGCAAGAAGTGATATTAGGCGCCGCTGAAGCGGTGCTTGGAGCAGGGCAGCTGGCTGGCAGCGCCATCCAGCCGAGGGGTGGGAACCTCTGACTTTTTGCAGTTGCTTCTGGTCAGTGGAGCAAGCATGGGCCCATCAAACAACCTCCCTGCAATGTGGTTGGGGAATATTTTTGGGAGCAGAAATGTAACTGCAGTGGAGATCTGTACTCTTCCATCCTTGCTAATCAAGATTGATGATGAAACATTTATTTCTCAGGGTTGGATGTTTAGCTAAATATAGGAATACATTTTTGTAGTGTGAAGATGAACATCAAGGATCTTTGCACTGGTAATGTCAGTGAAATACAGATGCAATGAATGTCTCTTGTCAAACTGGTATCCTCCCCATGATCTAAGGAGGTGCTGGATGGGAGTGATTACTTTATGTTTGCTTGTTTGTTTGTTCTGTCCTAGGTTGTTGCTACCTGCATTGCTGTTCCATCCTCAGTCTCAGGCATGGAACAGGACTCTGTAAGAATCCTAAGCAATGACGTACATTTGCAAGAAATGATCTAGTTCCTGGCACTGGGACAAGAAAAAGTCTTGCCCTGATCTCATTTGTCTAGGCTGCTCTTGTAAACTTCCATGAAGTTAATATCACAACAGGTTTAGGAAGCCCTTGTTCCAGTGTTTCACTAACCTTATGTTGATTTTTTTTCAGCTGATACCCAGCTGAAATGCATTTTGTTGCAGTTTGAGATTTTTTGGTCCATCCACCATTGGGCATAGTAATCTTAAACTTCTTTTTTTATATATATATAGTTTAAATTTTTATTCACCTTAAGTCTTTATGTTTTTGCTTCATAACCTTCTTTTATATTTTACTCTGTATATCAAATTCTATTATCCTTCAGTCATTGGTTAAATTTCTTAAATCTCTTCTGACTTTTGTTCCCCTATTCAGGGTCTGGGCTGTTTTAAATTTGCCTGCTGCTGTATCTGTCTTAATGCATTGTCTGAGCCCGGACACAGGAATGTGGCTGAGGTCTCACAAAGGCTGAATAAACAGAGCAATTATCTCCCATTTCTTATGAATGTAATTTCTCTTCCTAAAAAATCAAGATTCTGGGGGTTTTTTTTGTAGCAGCATAACTTCATTGACTCATGTTTGTGTTGTGATTCGCTGTGACCCTCAGATTCTCATTTCTTGTTTTGCATTTGTGCGTCAGTGTTTGCTTCCAAAGTATATTATTTAGTTTGTTAATTAGCTCTTCTGAGTGTACTGAGTTCTTTGGATTCAAGAGTAGCTCATATTTTCCCGTGTGAAGGGTTTTTCCCCTCTTTATCCTTGCTCTTTCCTCTGTTGCTATGTGAAAGACAACACACAGAAAACAAAGAAACTGCCAGATATTCAGAAGAAAGAGAGAAGCTGAGAATATACAAAATAAACAGGCTGGGGGAAAAAAAAAAGAGGAAAATATTTTTCTTTCCTAGCTGTGGTAATTTTAACTGTATTATTGGGAATAGCAGAGCAAACAGATATCAAACATAGACTATTATAGAAATGAAGGATAAATTGAGAGAGCATATTCTAAAAAATAGAAAAAAAAAGTAAAAAATGAACCACAACAAAATGGAAGGAACTATTATATATATTGCTTAGTATTTCTAGGGACAATGTTGTGATTTAGCTAGCTTGAAATGGCCACAGCAGCTTTTGTAAATATGATGGATAGTGGAATAATTCATGGTTGACTTTCATTTTTCAATTCAAATATGTTTGCACATGAATTACTCCTTGTCCCTGGTATATTAAAACATCATCTTACTGGATAAGTAGATAGATCATTGCATTCAATGTTAATCATGTCTTCAAATTTATTTTAGCTGGGAGTCATGAAGCTGAAGTCTTCCAAACATACACATTTCTGAATAATTTGGGGGTTTAATTTAGACAGGAAACAGGGATTTAAAGTGGATTGCTAATACCATTTTATTGGAAAGGGAAAAAATGGGGTGGGGTGAGCTGATTCCAGTAAAAATGTTTTGAAATTCACCAGATGGATGGTGAGCCCTCAGTCTGCACCATCTGATAGCACAGCATCGATGTTATTGGCTAATATAAGCTCTTCAATCATCCTGTACTGCAAATAAATACCTTTTACTGTGGAAATTTTAGAAAAGAATAGCTCAGACTTTCATGACGAAGTAAATGCTTCACTTTTATCCCAAATTTATAATGAGAATGTTTGTGCTGTTTGTCGCTGCTGCTCTCCTCTCCTCTCAAAATACGAATCTTACATGGCCATCAAGAGGGGTGGAGTGCTTGCATTTTGAAAGCGTTTATCTTGATGAGGCCTCGCCAGAAAGGATTCCACTTTGCAGAGTAAAATGTACCCTCCACCTCCTCCTGCTGGGGCAGGAGATCTTGAGTTTGGGCTGTTACTTACCTGTGGCTTGATTCCTTCTGCTCTACCTGCTGAGGCAGTGGGGTAAGCCCAAGGATCGGGAAGATGTAAGAGGATACACACAACACACAGTCGTTTGTGGATGGTGGAGCCCTTCATGGGCTCCGCTGAAGATGATCTGTGGTGCAGAAGGTTTCCAAGTACACCATGTGGGGCTGGGTGGCCTTGGGACAGAGGGGATGGAGAGCCAGCTGTTGGGCATCTAGTACTTAGTTCCTTTAGTTTCAACCAGCCTTTCCCTTTTCATACTGGTGGTGGGGGGCTGCTAAACGAATCTTGCGTTTTGACCCTTGACTACTATTGCCATTCGCCCTTTTGTTACCCTTTGTCCTTCCCCTTTGCACGAGGAAGCAATTTATGGGTACTCAGGGGTGCAACAGCAAACACTGGGCAGAGAGGTCATCCAAAGTTTGGAGGGTTGCTAATTAGATTTTTTCTTCATTAATTAGTCAAAGCTAATTAGTGTCCATACTTGCAGAGATTCTGGTGCAAACACAAGAAGTCAGGAATTTTAAAGCGCTCTTGTGTTCCTAGCAGCACCAGCAGACATTAACCCCTGCTCCCCTGTCCTTTTCAGTTTTCCAGACTTTCCCATGGTGGGTAAGATTTACCTGTTGCCAGACAATGCTGCTGCAATGCTCTGAACTCAAATAATGTGTCTAAATCACCAGCCAAGCCAGACAGGTTAGCAATTCCTTCTGTTTACATCTTGGAGGCAACTTTGCATCTGGAGGAAGGAGTCTGAGGCTCACTGGGGGCTCACTTTGAACACTGCCCCCTCTCTCCCTGCCCTTTCGCCTCCTGGGCTGACCCAGCTGTAAAAGCGTCAGCCTGGCTGGAGATCCACAACCAGCCAGACATGATGCATAGTTCCTCAGGCTCTCTCTTATGTGCCTGTGGCCACGGGGCTCAGGGAAGCTTTTAGCTGGATTGCTGGTGCAGAAGAGAGGCATTGCCCTTCCGCTGCCAGCCCCCACAGTTATTTTGGGAGGATGTGTACAGAAAATCAATTGATTTGCAAGCACTTCTCTTCCATAGAGCAAGGCTCTGGTGTTGTTTATCAGCGTAAAAGGAAATGAGGATTTATAGCATTACCTGTTAACTTTACAGAGGAAAAAAGATTGCTGGAATTTAAAATTACCCTGTTGGGATTTTTTTCCCATTTTTAATTATAAATTAATATGCAAATAGTCCAAAGTCACTTTGGCTGGTGTTGTAAACGGCAGTGCATGGGAAAAGCTCCCTATCATAGCTGATGTGATGAAAGCACCGTGTAGAAAATGCTTGGTAACTGCTCCATGAGGAGGAGAAGGGGAAGAGGGCAAAGGATTGAGCTTGTTCTCAACATTTATGACACAGATGTCCTCTGTGTTTGACTGCCCGGGCCCTTGGGGGGCTGTGCTGCTCAGCATGGTTGGCATCAGTCGGTCGTGCCGCCACTGCCCATCTCACCTGGGGAGGTGTCGTGTGCAGTCGGAATGCAGCCATGGTTCACCAGTGAGGACACTGGCATCCTTCGTGGGGGACAGTGGGAAATATTTCCATCCCCACACTTATTAACCCCAGGTACCCAGCAAGGGACATGACAGCCAAAGTAGCAAATAACTCCATGCTGCTTTGTGAACCAGGGGTGCAGTATGATCTGATGTACTAAATATTTGGGCCAGAAATTCCCAGTTCAGGATCCTTGTGCATCCTTGCATAGACCTCCATGTGTGTTACTCCATATCTGCTATGAATTGGGCCTGACTTGACCAAAATCTCCAGAAGTGATCTTGGTTTACCTCAGCGTAGCTGAGATCAGAGTCAGATGTTTGTCTGACCCCTTTGTTTAGCATACAGATATAACAACCCTCCCTTCTCTTCCCAGATTAATTATTAATCAAAAAAACCCTTTTTTTTTCTTACACAAAGAACATTATATAATTACCATTGCATTTATATGCTGCTCTCCTTCGTCTTGCTCTTGGCTTCTGGACTGTTGCTGTCACAGAGTTTGTCACATCAGGAAGGTGGCTGTCTACAGCTGTCAGCTGAGAGAGACCATTTTAATTACATTTTTTTCATTTCATATTCAAGTGACAGTTTTAGCTGTGCTGAGAATGGCTTCTCAGCACATGAACTTGGAGATGGCTTCTGCTGAGCCCAGTGGGGATCCCCATCCCTTCTGTGGAGGTCCTTCTTTGTTTCTGTCCCCACTAGTACTGCTAAGGAGTGGATATTATCCTTTTGATATGGTTGATATTAAAAATTAGCTTTGATTCTTCAATACCCAATGCTCCTGAAACTTTCTGTTGTACTCTTTAGTGCATGAGACTTGTGGTATAGGAATTGTACCTATCTGTGTAATTATTTAGGGTTTTTTTTGTTGGCAATAGCCAATTGTTAATGAGCAGAAAGTTCAGGAATGTTAAACAAAGAACCAAACAGTCAGGAATATTAGCCTTTCAAGTTCCTCCGCTGCTCTGACTGAATATGCATGACAGTCTCTTTAGAACCTTCCTTCAGGTTATTTAATTATTTGAATGGTGTAGTTTCATGTTGGACGTTTACTGACTGGGAGGAGGATTGGAGTGGATCTCAAGTGTTCGGTGTGCCATGCTTAAAGTATATCATGTATGGGAGCCAGTAACTCAGGTGCAGCAGAGGCCAGGCATCAGGGGAAAAGGTGCTGCTGGTGGTGGGAACCACAGGCTTGGCCATTTCTACGTCTTGCCTGGCTCTGTGCTGCGGTGTCCTGTCTGCCTAAGCCACACTGCTGGTTTATGACTCGGTGTCCCTGGGACTGGAGTTTCCCCATTTCTTGTGTTTTGCTTGCATATTGGGCTAAGGGCTAAAAAGGGCTAAAAGGGTAAAAGGACTAATCTCTGAGACTCTTGTATGTCTGGAGTGGTGTTCCCTTTGAAGTCAGCAGGGTTTCCTCTACATTTGCATCTGTGCAACTGAGATTCAGATCCTGTACAAGGTGACAGGAGGTTTTTTCCCTTTTCTGTGGTTTTTGTTACTGAAGTGCTGTGACCTAGAGAACATGTTAAGTTTCACTGATACCTGAATCAACACAGATGTTTCTCTGAACAGAAATTTCCACTACGGACTGAAGTTAATACAGTTTTTTAGTCAGGTATCTGTGAATTATTCTGAATTTTTCTGTTTACAAGGGATTCTTGTAAAATCATTAAAAATCTCCAGCCACCTCTCCAAGAGACTTTAATACAGTCACTTTGTAATATGCTGCTGAGCTTCCTCAGCCCTACTCCTACTCCAGTGCCTCCCAGATCTTAAAACAAGCTCAGGAGCTCCTGATACGTATTGAAGTAGTGATTGCTATGATTTTATAGTAAAGGCCTTTCTTTACATGTGTACTTTGCCCCTCTGTCCTGGTGAACTCTGAGTGCTCAGTCTGCCATGCTGGATGGTGAGGTCTGATGGAGAGGCTGCTCTGGCCTGGCTGGCCTGGCTGCTTTCTGGCCCTGCATTTAGTAAAGCTGTTGCTAATAGCTGGTTAAATGGATAAGATCTCTTTGGCAGTTTAATCCCAGTAGCCTTATCTCACTGAGACCAGTTTGCAATTATAACGAAACACGTTTCAATGTAAATGTTTAAGTGAGTTAAACCACTCAGATGCTTCAGGCCTTGAGTGGGAATCCTTATGGGGTCATTGGGGAAACTTCGTCCCTGTCACTTGCCCTGCTCCCAGGAAATTCCCTGTGGGTAAGGCAGCCACTTATTCTGGAAAAGAAGACAAAAGCTTGGAATATTATGTGCCTTGATCAAGTGAGATACAAAGATGCTGCCAGGAAGGATGTCCAGATTGCTTCTCTTCATGCCAGTTTGGACATTTTCTGTACCAAAGCAGCACTGCTATAGTTTCATCGCTAGGGAGAAGTTACAGTGGTGGGGAAGGATGGCCTGCTGGGTGTCCTGAGAACAGATGCAGAGCCACACAGAACCACTCGCTGTTTTAAACAGGGTTCTTGCCCTTGCAGTGACCACACAGCTGCAGACTCTGCATCCCCCCTCCACCATCAGCATCACTTGGCTGCCCAGGATGGTTCACAGCTTGCGCAAAAGAAGCTGTTTAATCCCTTTGGCTGCCTAAGTCTAGACAGGAGCAGAAGCATTTTAGACATGTTCTGTTTTGTTTCGTTGGGGTTTTTTGGGGGGGTTGTATTTTTTTTTGTTTTGCTTTAGTTTGATTTGGGATTTTTTTGACTGAGGAGCGTAAGATGAGGCTGCATTCTTTGGTATAGAATTAGTGCTGGCTTGCTCTGGCTAAGCAAAGCAGGATGTGAATTCCTCCCTGGAGTTAGCTGTCAGAGCCTGGGAGTCACTTTATAAGGCTTTTGGTTTCATGCTCCTGGCAGCCCCATGTGCCTTTCAGAAACATGCACCTGACAGAATTTTTCAGATTGTGGAGTTTTGGTGTTTGTTTTTTTATAGAGCATTTTGCATGTCCAAGAATTTTGTTTTGTTTAGGGGCTTTTTCTACCTTTTTGGGAGGGGTCTTTCGTTTAATGACTGCATGACAAACTAGAATAGAGAAGATTGTAAAGCACTTCACATCCACCCTTCCTGAAAAATAGACACTTCTGGGCTGGAACACCACAAACTGATGGGAAAAAGGAAAGGAATCTTAGAATAAAACCAAGGACCTTAAAATAAACGGCAATGTTCACCATCGCAATGTGGAAGCACATCGTGCTATTAAACATTTCTTTAGCTGAGACTTTTGGAAGACATTGTCAAGCTTCAAAATAGATGTCAGGATAAACTGTTGGGAAGGTCATTACCCAAATATCTAGAGAATCCAATATTTTCAGCTGCAAACTACTGGTTTCTATTTCTCAGGCTAAAGAGCAATCTCTGGGAGGTCCCTGGCAGTGTCTCTGGCTCTGCTGCTGGAGGACAAATGGCACCTGTAGGCTTTAACCATTCGTTTGAATACAGTCTGCAATACTTGCATCAGACTGCAGCTCTCAAGTGCTGTTTCAGCAGATGCAATGACAGGGAACAGAAGCCAAGCTGGAGGGAAGCAGGACCAGCAGCGTCAGCTCTAAGGCACAAGTTTAGCTCCTGAATTTTCCTGTTTTTTTCCTCTCCCCACTTCTGCCCCCTCACTGTGGGACTTGGGTGCATAAGTGGTCTTTGTGCTTTTGAAATTATCCCTCTTAATCTTTTCCCGTGCAGATCTCCTTCCATGCTAGAAGCGCCTTGCCTTCTTATTTGAAAAGCAAATAAAGACAAAATAATGGAAGGCCTTTTTTTTAAATTATGAAAAGAAAGAAGCCGGGGCTTGTGTGTATGAAAGAAATCACAATGCAGCCTGCCTTGTGCTGTTTATACAACCTTGGTTTAGATCTAAACACTACCCGAGAAGTGTCAGTGACCATAAACGGGGAGGGCTAAAGCACAGCTGGTTTATACGGGTAGGTTAAAGCAGAGATCACTGAAGCGAGACTCATAATCCTCGAAGAATTGAATGACTAGCAGCTGCTTAAGGCGTTATTCCTATTCATAATGCCTGTGCAAGTGCACTTGAAGTTGGTTACTCTTTTGGAGACACGAAGTAGAAAATGCATAAACAACTGAACCAGGGAGAAAATCAGGAAGCTTCCTCCTAATCTGTTGGTCTAAGTTCAAATCTGATTGCTGCAAAACCAAGCAAGTTTAAATCTAATTTGTGTCAGACACCTGCCCTTCACATAAGGATGGTGTTGGGGACCACATGGCAGCCCTGCTCAGTAGAACTGTCTTTGAGAGGTCAGGTCAAATTCATAGGAGAAATGAACAACCAGTCTGCTGGAGACTGAATGCATGTTATTCTGAATACTTGACAGCCTTTAGTATTTTAATCCTCCAGAGGTAGGAGAAGCTGTGCTACCGAGGCACAGAGTCCCTGCTGGGCCAGCTTCAGGCATAGGTCACGCTGCTGCTGGGGCTGCAGAGCCTGCCATACGTGGGGCCCCGGTTCGGGTGCACTTGACATGTCCCTTCCCGTGGAAATCTGGGATGGGGAGTAGCACTAGGGGTGGGGTCCTGCCTGGATGGGGAGGATGTTACCACAGGAGTTATGCAAAGATGTTGTGGAGCAGGCAGAGATGCTCTGCCTGCCTCTAGCGGCATTCCTGCTATTCTCCCTGATGCTGCAGAAGGGTGGATGCTTTCTTCTAAAGTGTCTTCTTTTTAATTGTCCTTTTTTAAGACTGTTAAGTGTTAAAAGGAGAAAAACACATTTCTTTAAACATTGGTTAAAAATAAAGGGGAATGAGATATTTAAGGACACAAAAAAAGAACTGAACAGTTTGAAATTGCACTGGTTCTATCAGTGTGGAAATACATGGCTTTGTGCACATATGTAGATAATTTCTCACATGGATTTGTACATGTCTTTCTTGTACAGTGTTAGTAGTGTCCATATTGAAGAGAACATCCTATAAATGTCTTCAATCAATCTGTTTCTTTCCCTATAATAATAAAAAAAAAATCTTTGCATTAGCTTTCCATATGTCTACATTTCTAACAGAGAAACTGTGCTGAATTCAATTTAGCCAAATTAAAAAATAAGCTTTGCTTAAGAATGAGAAACTGATGCAGGGCTCAACTTTTTTCTTGCTGGAGGTGATGTAAATCATGAGTAAGTTTATTGGAGATGATTACATTATAGTAGTGCAAGGAAACTCTGTAATGAGATGTGAGTCAGGCTCAGAAAGTCCCGTGCAGAGATGCCAAATGGCAGCATGGGATCATCAGAAAATCCCACAGAGCAACTTGAAAGTTAATTATTAGGGACATTTTCTCTTCTGGAGCAAAGTCTGTTGTTTATTGAAGCAGTTATGAACCTGTACAAATCCTGCTATGCTTATTTGGCCAAGATCACACCACACCATAAAAAAATGTGTTTTCTTTCTACCGTTTGTTAGTCTTATGTACTATCCTATTTTATACCTTGTGTTTCCCTTGTGTTTTCCATCTAGCAGCTTCCACTCTGTGTATCTTTTCAAATAAGGATGAGAGTGGAGAAGGAAGGTTTTTCCCCAGAGAAATGAGAGGCAACAGGAAAATCTCCTGAGTCCTTTCTACTTGCAAGTGGATAACCAGTTTAGTCCATACGCACCTTCACTGAGCGTCTTCAGAGTATCTAGCATACTTGAGCTGCTGCATGTGGGAAAAGACTCCCTTGGCTCTCATCTTTATGTCAATTCCTGCCAAGAGGACCAGAAGAGAGTGATACCATCTTATCTGACTTCAGCAATATCTTCAGCCATCAGCTAGGGAGGATTTCCCGTTCAAGGACGGAGGGATGATTCAGTTGAACCTCATCGGTGCTATTTCTAATCATAAACTAATTAATAAGTAAAATTATACCCCAGGGAGACATTCTGGTATGTTCTTTGTGACTTCACACTTCCTCATCAGTAAGGAATCATTGTGGTTAAAATTGATAGGAGGAAACTGTTACAAAGACTGCAGGATGCTTGTGTGTGGTAGAGGTTGTAGGTGTCCTTCAGTTTGTGTATGAGTAATGCTAGAAGAGTGGGAAGGACAAAGAAAATAAAATTAAAAGGCCATTGCTATCCAAAAAAAAAACCCACCAAAAACCCCCCAGAAAATTATGGAGAGAATCAGATGTGACTGCTGTGTGCAAGGGCCTATTTCAGAGCTTCTTGCAGAAGACTGAGCATTCAGGAGTTCATGGATGCTGGAAGAATCACTGTCACCAGAATAAATATGTCTTGCTCTAAGGCTGTAAGCTCTGGTTGCAAGAACATTTCCATGGAAATCTTTTGGACCAGGGAAATAAAAAGTTTCTGCAGGGGGACAGTGAACCAGTCCTGGATGTCTCACCAACCAAGATGTATGGATAGCCAAGGGGGTGAGGATGTAAGCCCTAGAGGGAAGGGAGTACCATGGTGCTGAGACTCAGGCTCTAAGGACAGAGAAAAACGGATGGGGAAGGTAATGCCTGGTAGACCAGGAAGGGCTGAAACAGAGTTGCACATGAGATATTGCTGGCATGAGCTGCTCTCTCTGGTATGCACTGAGAAGGTGTCCCTCTGCTCCACTTCCTCTGTGTTGAATGGTCAAAGAATGCATGCCTTTTCCTCCCCACAGCTTCTCTTGGGAATGGGAAGTTTGCAAACTTTCTTCTTGGCATGATATCCTTTGTGGTCCAGAAGGAACCTCCCTGGACCATGTGAGCAGCTCTGCACTCCCAGCCAGATGCAGTACTGCATGTGAGGGTCTGGCCCAAGGGAGAGCAGAGCAGGAAGCCAAGTTCTTGGGCACGATGGAGTGGGAAGCTGAGTCAGTGGACCGGCCTACTCCTGAGCTTTGCTCCTTTTTAATGTTAGAAAGTGAGGACAAGGTTCTTGCAAGCACAACAATTGTACTCGTTGTGTCTGTACTGTTGAAATCAGGCTAGAGAAGAGATGTGAATTAATCATGTATTAAGGGAGGATGGATAAAACAGGCTGTCACAGGCAGTGGATGAGAGCAGCCCTGCCTGCACATGCAGCCTCTCTGGGCCAGCCCTGCCTGAGCACTGTGGAGGAGCTGGGCAAGCTGGAAGGGCTGGGCCTGGGGCAGGAGCTGAGCTGTTGCATGCCTGGTCTGCTGCCAAGTTTACTGCATGTGCTAGAAGGTATTACAGACTTTCAGAAAAATCAGACTGGAGGGAAGAGACACAGTTACTAAAAATATCAATAATACCTGAAAAAAGTTTTATGAAAACTTTGTTTTAAAAAAAATAAAAATCTTAGTATTGTGTGAATGTAGTTATCAAAGAAAACATTCACAGGGATTGTAGCAACTAACCTCTGTGTCATGCTGAGTGCAGTATCCTTAGAGCTGGTTCTGGGAGAGACGAGCATTTTGCAGAGGGGGTAAGAAAGTTGTTATCTGGCACACTGAATGTTTTTCAAGTAAAAAAAGTCACGCGATTCCCATGAACTTGTAAACTAGCTGTTCATAGTTTTGGCATTACCCTCTTTCGGAGCAATCTGAGCCATCTCTGGCTGTGGATACTGTAGTCATCACAGAGTGACTTCAGAAATGTGAGTCAGATCATGACACCGGCTTCCTGCTTGCTGAGTAATCAGTCTGACTTGTGGTATGTGCTGCTTTACTAGGGCACCCTGGCCCCTTCTCCCTTCCCCAGGTATTTTATCTGGGTTTTTTTCTTTTGTTTTTTCTTGTATTTATTTATGAGTTGAGTGGTTGACTTGAGCAAAGCACAGCAAAAACTGTTGCATCCCAGGGTGGATTATTTAATTAATTTTTCTTTTGCAAGTATTATTACTAGTGTTTTTAAGAGCCCTGCAGGGGAAGGGTTTGAGAAGTCTCTGCTTTGTGCTTTGGTGCTGGAGTATCTGCTCACTCAAACTTTACATGGGCAGGCAGCGCTGAGAACCGAGGAGGAGGACAGGGGGAGCATGGTGCTCAGACTCACTGAATCAGGGAGGTTTAAGAAGATGCTGTTTGAATTGACTCCCCGCCAGCTGAGCACAATACATCATGGATCTGGACTGAGGCTGATGTTCTAATGGTTTGATTAGTTTAGGAAGAATACTTTTATTGTGTGTCTTCGATTATGTTAAGTACTGTGTGAAGTTGTTACATCAGGATGAGCTTAGATTGCCTTCCTGTATACAGTACAGTCTGCACTGTCTATCCAGGATCCTACCAGTAAGCTGGTGGAATCCTCTTAAGTAAGGAGCTGTTAAATTAATAAAGCTGTTAATCACATGGGGGGGAAAAAAAGGGATAGAGAGGAGGAGAAAATCTTATATAGAAATGCCAAATCATAGCTCGAAGGTTTCCACTTGGGATGGTCTTGCAGGGCTGGGTAGAACAGCTCTTCTGTTACAGAGCTGCTTTTCATATGGTGATTTTTATACATCCTCATTTTCTTAGATATTCTCTGTGTCAGAGTTTGAGCCTTGTTCCTAATCAAATATAACACTTAGATCGCGCTGTGCTTCTTAAATGTTAATCCCAGTAGAACCCCTTTATACTCAATAAAACCCTGTTATTATTATCCTCTGCACACAGACAAGAATTGCAGGGAGGGAAGTGAAGTGAATTGCTAAAGCCCTTCTGCAAAGTTGCCGTCAGGACCGGTTCAGGATTGGCAGCCTGTGTTCAGACCATGGGACTGTGCTTCCACTCTTAAGTACAGTTTCAGAACTATGTAAAAGGTATTTTAGGTGTATTTAGATGTGACAGAATTGACTTGAAATCAATAGGATTGAGGTGGCTTGCCAGATACTCCAGTACTTTCAAAATCTTGCCTTGCATCCATTACTCATCAGAGCTGCATGAAAGAAAAGGCATTGAAATATAGCATGATAAATAATTTACATATAAAATAACTGAAAAGTTACTTTTTCTGTATTATTTTATGGGGCAGTTACCTGTGCAGATAGTGACCTGGGTTAGATTGCTCTTTATTGGCCAAACATGGCTGTAACACAATTTGCAACTGTGGCAGGCATGAATATATGTGTGTCTGATTGTTCATGTGTTGGAACAAACAGGGTCCTTGTCAGACAGTTTGATGTCAGAGTGGTTTTAATCTTTTCTGCTTTTTTTTCAGGAAGGAAGTGATTGCTATGCCTCAACCTTTCAGCACAGGATGCCCTGCCTGAAGTACATATTTTGTCTTAAATCATAGAATCAGAATCATTTGCGTTGGAAGGGACTCTTAAAGGTCATCTAGTTCCAACACCCCTGCAATGAGCAAACATCTTCAACTAGATAGGTTGCTCAGAGCCCTCTCCAGCCTGACCGTAAATGTTTCCATGAGCTTGTTCATGTCAAGAAGCAGGCATAATGGTTCCTTCTTGTATGTCAGATGTCCAGCATGACATGCTGGTTGGTAAATAAAAGCAATTAAATCAAAAAAAAGGCAGAAGAAAAAAACTGCAGCTTTATGGAACCTTGAGAGCAATGCTGGCAGTGCTGACCCGTGTGGAGGGGCCAGGTCCATACAGAGGTGGGAATGGTATGTGTCACCAGGAAACCTACAGGCAATCTTAAGCCATAATCTGCCAGTGTTTTTGCATTTCTCTTTGAAGTCGGGGGAGCTGTGTTCTCCTAACGTGACCTTTGTATCCTCCTTTGGATCTTATTGTATGGACTGGAGGCCAGCGTGTCATTAACAAAGCAGCAGAAAAGCAGAGCTGTCTAGGCTTTTTTGTTGTTTTAAGACCCTTTCTGTTACAAACAGGCATGCCAGCACTTTGCCTGAACAGGCAGGGAGGAAAGGGAAGCGGCAGTGTTAGCACAGCTTTGCTGCCCCCCGGCAGGGCCCGCACACAGCGTGTGCCCCAGCCTCAGCCAAGCTGCCCTTCTCGGGGTGTGCCGTGCCTCTGCTGGGCTGCCCCTGCCTGGTCTTGTGCCACCAAACTGCTCCTCACTGCTGAGGCTGCACATCCAGATCTGCTCATCTGAGCTGATGAGCTTCAGTTTTTGTCCTGTGAACGGCTGGCAACGGCACCTAATACCAGTAGCTCATGTTTTTTGGCATGAAGGGCAGGGTATTTGGCCTCATCTCCACTGAATCCCTGCTCTTGGCCTTCTTTCAGAGAGGCACTCAGAGCAGATCCAGTTGACTGAGAAAATCTCTTTTTTAGATGATGAGCTGTGTCAGAGGGATAAGGCTTTCGAGGAACGGCACTCCCAAGCCTAACTTTAGCACTTTGGCTCGAACTGCTGTGGTGTATATGAGATGCAGCAGGATTTGAAAGGTCAGTCAACAGAAGCACTTTCCTGGCTAACATGGGGCTTGACAGTGACCAAGGCTGCTGCCAGCTGTTGGCTACTGGATGGGTCCTGGTCATTTTGGGCTGTTGTGCTCCATTGCTACCAGCAGGTTGGCAAATCTGATGGCAGCCTGTCAGCATTTCACTGGCAGTGATGATGAAACACAGAATGTGCTCTTATAGATGAGAGCCCCATCAACATTGATGGAGGTGCTGGGTCTGGTGAGTGTATCCTGCCACCCCTTGAGCACTGCTGACCAGTGCAGTGCCTCTGCACAGGTGCTAGGTTGAGCAGCCGTGCCCCAGGCTTCTTGGAATCTTCCTCCAGACCATGCATTTCCCAGCAGGAGAGTGCTAAGAGCACCTCATCTCCTGATACTTGGTTTGTGTTGTATCCCAGCCAAAAGTATTCCAAACACACCCACCACCAGACCAAGGCACCTGTGTTGTCCCCTGCAACTGCAGTCAACCAAACAGCCTTGGAGGGCCCTTAGAGTACTCTGAGTCAAGAGATGCTTTTACGTCTCAGGAAGAGCGAGTGATGTTGACCTCAGACCCCAGGCAGAAGCAGTATCTTCAATCTCATGTTGTACTGGATTCTTAATCTCCCTTACATAGCAGTATCTCATTTGCACATATTTTCCTGTGTACGTAGAGATAGGGGCTTTATTCAAATATTAATCAGCCTGACTGATGGTGGAGATTTGTGCATCTGACAACTTGACATCAGTACTGTGCAAGCCTGGTTGTTTGCAGTCTATTACAGAGCACCTCCTTGAAACGAGCGTTTCACAGGACAGCTTTGGGTGTTTTAGATGTTAGCTTTCCAACTTTTGTTTACTTCAAGAAAAGAAGAAGGGACATGATTCTTTGTTACATTAATACCCTTAATATGTTGCCATCTCAAATACTGTTAGCTGTTTATTGAGGTCTTAAAATCCAATTTGTATCAGATTGCCCAGAGCTGTTAAGATTGCCTTGGGGATAAGTGGGAGTGTTGTCTTGCTTTCTCTCCTTCCCTCCCTCCCTCCCTCTCTCTCTCTTACATGGTATGTTATCTACAGAGGTAAATTTATGAGCAGCCAAAACAATGCTTGATTGATCGTGGGGCAGGATCAGCGATAAATGGCACCCCGTGCTGCTGTTCAGGAGATGCAGGGTGTGGAGCTGCCGTTCTGTTTCCGCCAGCATACAGATAATCTGCCTTTCTTTACTGGGCAAGGAAGGCAGCATTGGGGTTTGTTTCTCATTTGTTGAGATCTACCACTTTTCTTCTTTTTTTTTTTTGGTTGTTAATTTTCAGCAGGGACTGAAGCCGCCCGCTCCTGCCAGCAGGGCTGGGCCAGGCTCCAGCAGGGCCAGCACAGGGTGGTGGGTCAGGGCAGGGTCTGGCCCCTGCCTGTCCTGTGTGCTGGCAGTGCAGAGCTGCCTCTGGGATCCTGCTGGTGTGGGACTGGCGAGGGGCCAGTGGGACAGGAGAGTGCAACTCTCCTTCGCTTGTGAAGCATCCCTGGTTTAGCCAACAGCTCTGCAGCAGCCTCCCATCTGGGAGGCACAGAAACGTTCTTAAAATGACCTTTTTTGTTTCCTTTTTTCCTTCCCAGCCCTTTCTCTGTGAAAGCTATTGCATTCTGGCTGCTGTCAATTTAAGAGTTTGTTAAACCATTCCAGACATGTTTGTAGAATATCTGCTTCGAGTGTAATCTACACTGTGCTCCCTGGACCCCTCCTCTCTGTCACAAAAAAATAAGCTTAATAGAGTTAAATGCTAAAATACAATTTCCACTGAACTATGAGAATTGACTGCATAAGCCTCCTTTGTAAACAGAAAGCACCAATTTGTACAGCTCTGCAGTTAAATACTGCAGATTAATTTTTTACAAATGTCAAATGTCTATATTTAAATTTAATATGCATGTTAAGCCTTTTCCCTCCTTCCTCAGCCTTTCATTTGTAATGGGAATGGAGTCAGCTAGAATTACTTCTTTCCTAAAACAAAAGGGTCTAATTTCTGGACCCCATGCTAGGCATGGAAAAGGTTGCTTCCCTAAACAGGATTTACGTGTTCACCCTCCCCAACCCCCCTGGGCTCGGATATCCCAGGCTGTACAGAACCTTCTACCCCACAGACTGTGTTCAGCTGAGGCAGACAGCTACCCCATACTGCCTTCACACTGTTGCCTGAGTCTTGCCAGCAGCACCTCTTCCTCCCCCCTCATTTTTGTAGTTCTTCGGCTCTTCATGTTATTTTCGGAGTGATGGGTGGAAGAAGGAGAACCTCTCCCCCATCTCTCTTCACAGTGTCTCCTCGCTTCCATGGGTGTTTTAAAAACACAATAAATATGTGTTCTGGCCCAGATTCTGTTGCTGGGCTGTAGGCACTGTGAGGTTTCAATTGTTTGAAATGCTGGCATGTCCATCAGGCGATGTGGGATTGTCTGCTGACACAGGTCCTTGGTTGTGTCTTGCTGGGGATCGGGCGTTCGGAGGGGAGCAGCCCCATTTGTCTCCTCAGCCTCTGCAGCATCTGCGCTCCCGCCCCGCATACACGCGCAGCCTCTCCATCGCCTGGCGCTGGGTTTGCTTGTGTAGCACATTGCTTCCAGAATGAAATTACTCTTTCTCATGGGAAAAATAAGTCTCCTCAGCTTTATAGGCAAATTAGTCTCAAGGTGTTTGAGGAGGACTCACAGGGCAGTAGCTTTGTGGATGACATTGGAGACAAATACGAACACCACTACCTCAGGGTTTTTTTTATTTCTTTTGTGTGCCAGTCATTTATTTAATAAACTTATTCCCCTAATTAAAGCAACAGTAAGATATAATACATCATGCAGCATCATAATTCATTAATAATCTCAAGAATGTTTCTACCACTATGTCTTTTAACCTGTATGTATTTTTTTAAAGAATATTGAACAGGGTGCCTCTTTTGTTATTTTCTACAATCATATTTGCCATTACCTTTCTGGTCTTCTTTATATATTGGAATAATTCCCTTGAATCTACATGATTGGCACACACAAATATTTATGTGCATAACCATCTGAAGATCAGGTAATCAGTGGGATTTAATGCTGAAATTCATGTTGATGTAGTTCAGGAAAAAGGAGGCAAAATAGAAATTACCGTTTCAGAAAAGCCATGAAATATAAATATGGCCCGTGTTGCAGCATCTGAATAACAGAGCTGTACAAAAGAGAAATGACAGTGACATTGAACCTGTCAGTAAACACTTCACAGCTTTCCTGTGGCATCACAAACCCTTTGAGCTTTGTTCTTCTACCTGATGTGATGTCGGCTGGACCCCATGATATGCTTTACAGCCTTGTAATTCTCTTCCCCAGCATATATTCTCTGTATACAGTGGTGCTGCATGACCCTATTCCCTGGCCTGCTGAAGACAAATGCCCAACCAAACTCAAACCCATCAGGTGTATCCTGCTTGTCTAGCACTTAGTCTTGGGAAGGATCCCCTCTTAATTTTTCTTATTGGTTGTATTGCTATAACTCAGGAGAGCTGAGTCTGTCTGTAGAGGCAGTGATGCTTTATTCTCATGAATTAACAACCTAAATTAAAGGTAGTGTCTCACCACCTCTCATTATTTATCTATCTCTATGTTTGTCTTATAGAACAAATAAAAATACACTGGGCTTTTAAAAGTGTGTGATGTGGAACAGCTGAGGAGCCTGGCTTGGCTTTCTCCTGCTGGTATCCACAGTGGCTTCAAAACTTTGCATCCTTTTCATCCAGTGCCATGCCTTGGGCAGCGTGCAGGAGTGGGGATAGAAGCAGTGGCTGCATCATTGGGTACTGAGAGCAGTCCCCAGCTAAGCTCCCTGGTGGAATTGACTGAAGGTATCTATGGTTTTTGTTCCTCAAGTAATGGAAGGTCACCCAGGCAGGTGCCAGTGCTGGTTGTGTCTGAGCATGTGCTAGTTTTGGTTAGGTACCAGTTACACCTTGGCTGCTCATCTCCAAGCACAAATGTACAACTAAGCATGGCAACTTTGTGCACCATTGGCTTTTAAGGCAGTAGGGTCACAAATAGGGGCATGCAATTTTTAGTAGGTCGTGAGAGGTGGTTACTGTACTGTTGCTGAGTTATAACATCTTCATGCAAGATGCTTGTGGCAGCAGAGATTCAATTTAGGGGTGACTGATTTATGAGATTGCACGAGTGATGTATGCAGCAATCTATGCACAGGCTGCTCAAAATGGATGCATGGGGAGTACTTCTCTGGGTGTAAATGTACCATATATTATAAATACCTAATGCTTATATAGACCAGTTTATGCCTTCTAGTAGTATGTGGAAGGAGCAGGGAACAGAGAGATACCTGCATCCACTCAAACGTGGAGCACATTACTGGAGGTGCCAATATCTCAAGGATCAGAAGGAGCTTCTTAAGTGCATCCATTATACATAAATCTCCCATGTGTGTGCAAAGATATATATGTAAATGAGTACTGGGAGATTGAGTTTTGTATTCTATGTATGTAAATGCCTATTCATGCACTTAAAAGTATAGCGTTAGCTGTAGGTTGCAAGTATAGCAAAACCATATGGCTTAAAAAATAACTTCAGCTCTATGCTGTGAAATGGATGAGAAATGCAGTGTAACGTGCAGAGCTGCAGTCACTACTTTTACCTCTGGGATTTTGACACATCCATTAACAAGGAGACCTTGGTGGTGCAGTTGTTTTCAATCATTGTGAGTCGCATGGAAAATTCATGGGGAAAAAAAATCACAAATAACTGGTAATATTGTTTAAGCTATAGTGCTGAAACTCATTCATTTAATTTGAGTTATAGATGGCAATATAAATAATATATGTGTACGTGTGTACATAGTATTCTTATAGGCATGATTAAATGTTCGTGTGGTACCTTCCATTCCAAAGTGTTAGGTTATGTAACCTACCATAAAGGACCTTAAAATCTGGGAAAGAAATGAACGTGTATGCCAACATGTTTTGTTTCTTTTTGCTCATTAGTAAAATGACATGATCACTAAGAAACAGATTGACAACTCAACAGCATGTAGGAAGGCATCATTTAACTTAGAAAACCCAAGTGGAGTGTAATGCAGTATCCAACTTAACTGATGACTTGAAAACTGGGTAGGCATTATACCCAGAGTGGGGCTGGAGGTGCCTGGGGTCAATAATTTGGTTTTAGATGGAAAAGGATTTTATTGGCTGCAAGATTAGCTGTGAACCTGAGTATACATAATGGTATATGCATAAAGAAAACTCAATAATAGATATGCAAAAATAATAAAAGAGAATGAAATACGTAAGATAGAGATAAGTCTCAGCAGCAAAATCCAGATGTGGATTTCATAGCAGATACTTTTTTAATGAAAAATTTTGGGAAATATTTTCCCTTTTTCCTTCCAGCTGGCTCTTACTTGGGCCTCTCTCTAATATAAGCCACATAAGAGAAATGCCAGTCATAATCTAATATTGCACTTGGTGAATATGAAGTATTAAGAAACAATGGTGAAATGAGAAAAAGGGACTGTAGGAGAACTAGTCTCCAGATCTGGCCACTTTTTCATTGGCTTATCTGTTCTGGGAAAGAGGATATACCGTATTTTTCAGTAATGTTTTCCACAGTTATTCATTTGCAACATTGTTTTTAGCCTGGTTCTCAAGTCTTTTTTCTTTCTTCTTATTTGCAATGTGAGTTTGATATCCACCGTCATCGCCAATAACCTGAAAACAAATTGCTTTCATAAACCGGGTGAGTTAAACCTCTTACTGTCCGTAGCCTCCACTGCCATTAATGGCCTTTTTGTTCATGCCCCCAGACGCCAGTCTTAAAAAACCCTTGTGCCTAGTCATGACTCAGAGGATAGATGTTCAAGCATGAATGACAAATTGGTTTATCGCAAATATACGAAAAAGAAATGAGGTGCGATGATGTCAAAGTTAGATAGGCTTCTGAAAAGCCAGCGTGACCTTGTGCAGTGTGTGTGCCAGTCACTAAATTTAACTGGGCACAGTCTTGTTAAGAAAGTGCTAATGCTTCTTTTCCAGGAGGAAAATGGGCCTTGTGGTTCCCTAGGTACCTGACCTCTTTCGGTGCAAATATTGAATAGCTTGCACATCCCAACTTGCTTCTATTTACAATCCTTCCAGCTGAGCCCAAAAAAATACTGCTGGGAGCAGGGGAGGGAAGAGACCAAAGCACAGACCAAGCTGGAGAAGGACCCACAACTTCTCTTTGCTGCTTTATGCAGCAGGTCTTCTGGAAGTGTAGGAAAGTGTTTTGACCCAGTGTTTTACCTGCAGAGCCTGAAAGGTTGTTTTGTTGCTTTGCTGCAAATGGGATCCATGCTAAGGCCAAACAGGAAATGTGGAGAAGTAGGAGAGAGCTCATGGCTTTTCACAGTTCCTTTCTGGCACCACAGCTGCTGCAGGACCCAGCAGGAGTGTGCCATCCCTGGCACACAGCTTCATTTCCAGAGCCATGGGGGCAGTCTTGGGTGGGCTGGCACCTGTAGCTTCAGGTGTTTCCCTGGCTGTTCACTGCCAGGGCAGCCAAATGTCCTCCTGAGCAGTTGTGCAGCAGTACTGGCCTGGCTAATCCCAACTATGTCCTCTTGGCCACTCAGTGATATAACCCACAGCAGCCCGGCAGCGTCAAACTGCAGGGCTGTCCAGTTCAAGGACTTTTACTGTTGCCCTGGTGCACAGCGTGGCCTCACTTGGGCTTTTTCTAGAAACTCAATTGCCCTACATATTTCTGGAGGCACGTCACCTCTGCTCTGTCAGCTGGGGCCACGCAAGCTGTTGACAGCAGTGGAAAGATGACTTCATGCGTCTTGCAGCCTGTGCTCCTGTCTCTGCTTTCCAGACTGGGCAGTTTTTGGGTTTTTCTTTCTGGTTTTTTTCGGTGTTTTTTTTGCTTTTTGTTGGCTGGTTGGTTGGTTGGGTTTTTTGTTGTTGCTTTTTGTTGGGGTTTTATTGTTAGTTTGTTTCGGGGTTTTTGTTGGGTTTGGCTTTGTTTTGTTTTGTTTTGTTTTGTTTTTTAACAGGAGAAGATATCCTGGCTTATACTGCATATGTGATTCACTGTAATCACCAGGTCTGTTTTCTAAAAGGCTGTAATCTAATTAATCATTCCCCACCCTGCATGGAGTGTATTAATAAGAACAGGAACAGTTCATTTCAGAAAATCCTTTGTAAACTATGCTCGTGGCACTTATGCACAACAAAGTAGAAACTTTACAGAGTACAGAGTTATAAATCTCAAAGAGCTTTACAAAGGAAATGGGTACCCCTGTTTCCATTTTATGGATGCAGAAGCTAGCCTATGGAGAAGGCAGCCAACTGGTTTCTCAGAACCCCAAAGGGAGCTGGAAGGGCAGAGCTGGAAAAGAGCCTAGCAGTCTGGAGCTCCTGCCCTGTCCTGTGTCTACCCTGCCTGAATGAAGTATGTGTTGTTCTCTACTTATCTCTTATCTGACCCACTTCTTCACATTATTTCACCCTTAATTCTTGTCTCTCAAGTGCTGTGGTGCTGTGGGATCTGGATTCTCATCACTGCATGCATTGCAAAGATAAATGTTAAGTCCCAATATTTATGGAAGCTGGCCCACTACAATCTTTTCTTCGGAGAGTCAGCTCTTTTGAAAAGTTCCTGTCACGATAGCTCACAAAGGGTCCAAATCAGCAAAATAGGAAGATATGTGGTTTACATCTAGTGTACTGGCTAGAGGTGTTTGCTGCTTTAATCACTCACTGTCGCTCTGCTTTGCATACAAAATGTTGTGTATCAAATTACGTCTGTGCATTTTTGTCCTTTTTTCTATGCCTCCAAGGTCTGACAGTAACAATTACTCTGCTTTCATAAACCTGCTGGACAACTTGGTCACATCTCCTATTTATTCGACTTGTTTAGGCTTGTGGTGATAATTGTTTTTTCTCTGAAGCATATGATATAACCCATGAGGCCAGTGTGAGGTTGCCATGAGCCATGCAACGCAGCAATCACTTGCAAATGCTGATTACCTTTGTGCTCAGATGATTTGAGAGGATGTTGCATGAAGGTGTAAATAGATAATTTTCTTTTAGCTTCTGTTAGCAGTGCAACCAAAGGGATTCCCCCTCATTTAGCATTATTCCAGTTCAATTTGCAGCAGCCTTGCCAACCAAGAAATACCCTGGTGAGTTTCTGGTCAAGAGTGGCTTCCTAAGTACCACTAGAAAAGCAGCCAGCCCTCCTGGGTAAAATGAGGCCTCTTTCTTGTCCATGTCGGTTGCTAGTAGCTGGCCCAAGCATTTACGCTGCCTGGTCACAGTTAAAAGACATCAAAAAGTATAAAATAATTTTCCTGCTTTGTTTTATAGTTATTTACAGGAAAGCAAAATTAATAGTTCTCTTTGAACTGAGGAGGGTTCTTTTCACTTTGCCATTTGCTTCTCCGTTTTTTTCCTGGTAAGGCAAGGCTCCTGGGTCTGGCAACAAAGAAGAGGGCTAGCAGTCTTGTTGCTAAAACTTAGGAGTTTTGAGAATGAGGTGTAAGTCTCTCAAGGAGACTTCTGTTTTCTTTCCAAGAACAGTTGCAGTTTTTCCTAAACGGATTATCCTCTTCAACAGGACAGCCCTACTGAGCGTGAGGGATCATTTTCCTTTTTTATGGGGATTTGAGGGACTTTTTAAATTGCCAATGTAGCAGTAAGCTATTTTTTAATTAATTATGGGGAAAGATTGGAAACTGAAGAGTTTACATGTATGGTTAGGGGAGGCACTTTGGGCTTTATTTGCACAGATTAGAGGAAATTCTTCTTTTGGTCTTCTCCCCCTTGTTTTGTTGCTGGATGGGTGTCCTTCACCTGGGAGGGAGCAGCTGGCTGAGCAGTGTGGTGGCCATGGATGTGACAGACTCATCTCCCGAAAGATCTGCTGATGTTGGAGCTGATGCCTCCCTGTGGGATGGATCCAGGCTCTCCTTGATTCCCATCTCTCTCTTCTAGGTGGGGTGTATAGAAGCAGAGTGTTGACAAAAGGATGACCCAGGCTGGGCAAGTGTGAGGCTGGGCTTTAACTGCAAGTACACTTTTGGGTTATTGACATCCTTCTGCCCAGTTTTAGTCTGTGTCAAGGTCCAGCTGGAGAAAACTCTGTACTTCAACTAATTGCTGTTACTTGGTTCCAGTACTTGCCCATCAGGTATTCTAATTAAACACGTCTGAGTTCCAGCTTAGCATAAATGCAGACTTCACACTGACTCCCATAATTATGGCTAAGTTTGTACCCTTCACCAAGAGCCAACACACTGCCACGTTGGAAATTTAAGACTCATACAGGAGGACTGCTGCTTTGAAAGTGAGATAAATATCTTTTTACTGCCTCATAAACAGATAGAAAAAGTCAGAGGGACCAAGATTGCATTCGTGCAGATTCATGTCTGAGTGGGAGCTGTGTCTGGAAAGTAAAGCCAGAATGTTTTTCAGGGATGAAAGGAAGGGTGCCACTGGAGAGCCCTTCTGTGGCTGCACCTCCGAATAAGAGCAAAGCTGTGCCCTGCACTGGAGGCATCTCCTCCCTTTCCCTCCCCTTGCTTAGCTTGTGGGCAGCCTGGTGGTGCTCAGAGCAAACCTGGTAGGATAGAGCCTGTGGGTTACGACTGATCTAGAGGGTGAGTAAAAAACTGCCTTACTTATTAAAGTAAATGCCCTAACAACACTAATTCTTCTTGCATTTGTTATGAAAGAATTCACTTTGGGCACATTTTAATTTTCCTGCTCATCTTTCAGGCATCTTCTTCATTTTAGTTACTCATCTGTCGATGCCAGTTCCTCCAAGCCAGTTGTTAGATGAGGGCAGGCATCCTCCAGCTGTGACCACCCCAGCAGCTGGCAGGTCAGGGTGATGCAGGTCTGTGGGGTGGCCTCCCTGGGATGGGAGTGGCTGGTGGGACTGCCGTGACCTGCAAATGCACCCTTTGGCAAGGGAAGCACTCGTGGTGTGGGAATTACCAGTGCCATTACCACTCTGGTGCCAGGGAAATGAAGCTTTTGCATTACAGGATCATGGTAAATCACATGGGGAAATGACA
Source organism: Campylorhamphus procurvoides (assembly GCA_013396655.1). NCBI lineage: Eukaryota > Metazoa > Chordata > Aves > Passeriformes > Dendrocolaptidae > Campylorhamphus > Campylorhamphus procurvoides. Next base: position 316,516 of record WBMV01007501.1, on the reverse strand, counting down.
GCCTCATTAGCATGGGCAAAGTTACTGTAATTTATGTATAAATAACTCCTTGGTGTCAAGATAATTCAGCTACCTTGAAATGCCTTCTCACAGTCTGTAGAGATATCTGTAATTTACACACCAGAGTTCACACAGAAATTCCTAATTACACACAGAAATTTTAGAAGATTTTTTTGGGTGTTCACACTTGCAGGTCATCCCTTAGCAGTAGCCCACTTCTGCAGGAGGTCCTGGAAGACATGGGGCAGGATTCTTCTGCCTCTGCTTTCCCAGCTGTGCTGAGATAGTGGAGCCAGTGTGCCCTTTGTCACTGGAGCTTTGCTTGGCAAGTTCACACAGTATCCAAGGGTCACCAGCCACAGACTGGCCGAGGAGCAGAGGCACCAGGCAAAGCACACAATGCCCCCTGTGATGATAGGCCAATGATAGTCACTGGTTTCCATCCGTTCTCAATGCTTTCTTTGGAAAGAATTTTTGCTTAAAATGAAGCTTGGCTTTACAAATGGGGGACGTTTCACCACTTCCCTTTGGTCTTATTGTTTGCTTGCCGAGAAGTGGTACGGCTGTCAGGTTTAATTCTACACCTACGTGAACTTGTTTAGATTTGCCTGCCTCCTGGTGGCTAATGCCAAGTGTCTGAAGGCACTGTTTCCTGTTTAACTGTGTGAGAGGCAGTGTTTTTTTTAAGAAAGGGCTTAAAAGGGCTTGGCATTACTGAGTCTACAAATCGTTGGAGCATTTCATCAGCCTTAATTGTTTTCCAGCACAACTATGGTTTCAACTCATTATTGGCACATTTAATAGCATCCATATTTTCTGTGTTAGCAGTGTTGTGCTGCACAACATTTTACCAACCATAGTCTTTAGCCAGGTGAAACACTCCATACAGACTTGGTGGTACACCTTGAGCTTGTGGACTCCCCTGAATAGGAAACTCACATGCCTGCTGCCCCACACAGGTGGACCTGCGGTGCTGATGTTTCTTCCAGGTACTTTGCAGGGAAATAATAGTCTCAATCTTTTTGCATAGACAAGGCATGAAGGAGACTGGAAGGCAGTGGCAGCAGGGTGACAGGCTCCTCTCTGTGTTTCTAGTTCTCTTTTCTGGCCATGCAGATTTTGTCCTGGCACTCCATGTAGGGACCTCTGGAATTAGGCTCAAAAAACCACAGCACAAGTCTGCATTACAGTAGCTCCTGCTGTGGTTGAGGATTTTACCTTTGTTGCAGAAATTTCCAGTCCATAGAAGAGCCAAGTAGGAAAGCAGTTTTCAAATCGTGTGGCTTTCAGTTATGGAGCAGTTAATGGAAGTGCTGCATTCCTCCAGAAATTCATAACATGTTGCAAGCAGCATCCAGATTGCATCATAACCCAGTAAGGTGCCAAAGGTTCATCCACCCATTTTAATGACAGGAAAAGGAGATGTGGCTCAGGGACAGTATGTGGACGCTGAAGGTGTAGACAGAGGAGTCCAGACTTATTGTACACACACTAACAAGAATAACTGTAAAAGACTTGATGCAGGAGCCTCAGCTTGTCTAACATCTTTGATAGACAAAAGGTGTGTTTTTCATTTTTGTTACGCTTAATATAATTGAACTAAAAAGATTGAAATGCCCCCTTCATCACTGCTGAGACATGCTCCCATCAGGGCTGCCATCGTAGTGCTGGAGCCTGTTGAGGCCCACTGGCAACATGTCCTTCATTGCATTCACCTCATCTGAGCTTGAGGATATGCTCCACCATCCCTGACAGAGGAGGCATGAGAATGTGATGATAGTGCTGTACCACGCAAGCAATGTTGGAGCTGTGTTTTTCAGTTAACCTCCATCCAGCTCAGAGCACAGCAGGAGGAAGAAAAAAGAGCGCATGATGAGCTGCAGCAGGCCAGGCTGGAGATGAAGCACCCTATGAGTCTCCTTGAGATAAAAACAAGGCCTTAGACATTGAACAATTTTGGAAACTTTGCCTTTGGGTTATTTTATGGGGTGGAAACCCAGGTCTTGAAGCTCAAACGGTAGAGCAGGACCTTTTGGTGGTCACAATTTGAGCACCATTTTCAGATGAGAAGCTGTTACAGAGAGGGATTTCAGGGTATGGGTACAAGTATTTTGTGGTATCTTTTCATGGCAGAGTAGTACTATTAGCCTCTGCTGCTGTTTCTACAAAACCAGCATCTCTGCAGCCTTCTTTTCCGATAGGAGATTTTTGCCTTAAATGCAGAACTTGATAAAAATAGTCATTCATCTGGTGTTCTCACGTGTGAGAGCGGTTCGCCAAATAGTTTCAAGTCTGAGCCTTTAAAATAAAAGGAACGACTTAGACATTTTATAAGTTTTTTTAGCTTTAGCCTCAGAAATGGCAAGCAGGGGATTCAACTTGAAGAGAAAAACACATGTGCAGTAAGGGAATTGTGGAGTTTGGGTTTCTTTCCAAGCTGTGCTTGTGTGTAGTGGGCTCCAGCCCTGTGCTCCCCTGGCCACGCGTCCAGGTGCAGGAGTACTGCAGGGCTTGGGGAGAGTGAAGGTTGCAGTGTCCTTCAGAAAATCCAGCTTTCTGAAGGCATGAAATGAAGACTTTGCAACTGAGCTGCAGAGTTTTTAAAGAGCATTCTTTGGGGATGGAAACAAATAGCTCGCCATAGCATTTCACAGAATTTAGCAAAAGGCAGTTCTGCAGCAAGGGATGATGTAGATACATTTTGGTTATTTTGTTTGTTGTTTTTTTTTATTTTTAATAATGGCATGGGGGATTTCTTTATCTTTTTGTCTTGTAGCGAACAGAGCATGTACAACTGACTTCTGAACCAAATATATTCCTTTTAGAAACTGAAACTGCTGTTAAGCTGTGATTTGACCCACTGATGAATTGGTGAAATGCTGAAGCACTACAAATTTTGAATAACTCTCCCAGTCCCACAGGAAATTCAGAGCAGACCCAGGACCAGAGCCCAAGTCTGTCGTCATGGGAGCAGGCTTCCCCAGAGACTGATTAGGGTGTGAAGTCCCTGGCAATTCCTCATCACCATCTATCTGGGAGAAGCGTGATTGAAGCGAGCCGTCCTGCAGGGAGTCTGAATATTTTGGTTAATCACTTTTTTTCCCACGGTTCATTTCCCCCCCACTCCATTTCAATTTTTTTAAATTGTTTGAATTTCCAGTGAACTAAAAACGCTCAGGATGCATGTGACTAGATGCTTCTGTAGGTCTCAATGTGCCTTCTCTGGAAATGGTGGAGCAAATTCCAAAATGTGGTGTCAAGAGGATCATTTGCAAGGGAATGAATTTGCTGTCAGCTGTAGCATTGCCATGGTAAACAGCCACACTTGTAGGGGTTTAAAATCCTCAAAGGGTCTTGCAGAGCTCTGGAGATACAGAGGAAAATGAGTTTAAAATTGCAAGCTCACTGCCACACTGGGGGAAGGCTGCTGCAGCAAGACATTGTTTAAGGGTTCTGTTTTCAGCATGCTCCTGAAAATGTGCTCTTGGAAACAGGGATTTGTGCCTAAATGGGAATCCAGACATACAAAACACTTCATTTATTCATGTAAATGTCTGCATAAAAATGCAAATGTGGCACCTATGGCTATTGCCTCCGTATTGGGCTACAGTATAGCATATAAAAGGCATACTGATGAGTTTTCAGCAAGTTTTCTGAAAATACTTGAACAGTCATGGGTTCTGATGTATAAAGTTACCTTTTAAAGTCATTTAAAGAAATAGATACTTGGTTTTGCATCCCAATGGCTCAGCTTCCTCAAAAGTTTGAAAATACTTTCAATTTAAAAGAAATCTGAATCTAGAGATCAGCTTTATTTCTAATTCTGCTACTGGTTAACTTCACTCTGGGGTCTATTTTCTAGATAGTTCCATCCTCAGCTTATGCATTTATTTACTTAATTCAGGGTTTTGTAATTTTTTGAAAAGCGTGTTTTGATCTTCAGGCAGATGCAATGCCGCTGAATCCAAAACACAGTAATTGAAAAGCATGGCTGAGGAACGAAACTGCCTGTACCTGGCAAAAACAGCAATACATAGTAACACTGAGCTCGCTGAGGGGTCAATTTAAAATTGGTGATTAATTTCAGTTTTTAAACTATCCTTAATTTGATATGATGCCTTACCATGTTGCAAGTATCATTTGATATTCTCTTGTTAGGAATTGCGAATGTTTTGGCTGACACTTAAATAAAATACCAGCTGATTTGGAAAGCTGTGGATGGTGTTGGTGAGTTGTGCGTAAGCTGTGCCAGCGCTAATGCTCTGCTGCCATTCTTTATCCGTTTTTATGAGGCAGAGTTAAAATACTGCGCTGCCCGCGCTGCCATTCTCCCAGCGCCGCTTTTGACAAGAACAAGGAGGTTTATCTCCGGGTAAGGCCAGACTCTGTCTGAGCTGTCTTCCCAGGAGAATAAGAAATGAAAAATAAGAACAATAAGTGAAAAAGAGGAAACTCTGGCATGTGAGCGTGCACATGGGGACAGACACACACCTTCTCACAGCTTGTCCTGGGGAAAGCAGCATTCTTTATCCACAGCGTATCATAGGGAAAGGATAAACAGCAATGTACATGCAGACACTGTATGTTCTTTCTCAGTCCCATCTGGAGATGTTCAGCCGACTTCCCAGGATATGGGGATGATCTAGAGGGGTTAAATTTCCATGCTTGGAGTCTGTTTTACCATAAGGAAGAAAATAACCAAGTTTGGTCACTCCTGGTGCTATATATTTCAAGGTGCTCCTTCCCCACAATGTTCATTTCCACAGTTTTAGCTGTTTTTAAATTTCAAATCGCGACCCTGTGCTTTGGTGTATCAGACATAATAGGGTTATGTTTAAATATATGAATCCACAATACCCACTCTCTTCTCCTTTTGCTGGCTTTTCTGGCGATTTTCTCTGCCTGCTTTCCTGGTGCTTTCTCTCTCCACCTGTTTGAAAAAAACCCTAGCCTGGCCGAAATGGATGAGGTTTGTTGCTGCAGGCTCAGATTTCAGGAGCCTTGTCATACAACAAAGCAAGCAATGCACTGGGATCACCTTTATCCAGCCTGAGAAACCTCTGTTGATCAAACTTGTCGTGTCCTGGTTGAAGAAGCTTCCTTGGAGGAGGAATGATCAGCTTTTTCCATGACAGCCTTGTTGCAGGGTGCCTGTTGCCTCCCTCAGCTCCCTGCTTAGCCAAGCCAAACTGCCTGGAGATGCCTAATGAGGGACAAGCCAGGATGCTTTGTGCTCTAATTAATAAAAAATTAACCTCTGGTTGCTGGGTGTTTCCAGCACTCCCAGCAGCACTTGTTTGCAGGGAGACAGCTCTTACTGTCTGTCTCATTCTTTTAGGTGGGCACAAATAGAAGACAAGGGAATCACCCTTTGCCAAGAGACTTTCCATAAGTTTTTTGGAAAGCATCATATGTCCATGTATGTGAGTTTTAAATCATCCTGTGTTTAAGTTTTGAGCTGCCTGGAACCCACTGCAGCCCTTCAGCAGCAGTAGTTTTGGGTTTCTGCCCTGTTTTACCAAACTACCATCAACTGCTTCCAATATATACTGTAAGTCATTAGATATTACCTTAATTTTTGCTCCCCACTTTTGCTCTTTTACAGTCATTGTAGCGAGCTTGCAGGGAGGAAATTGTGCAAAATGTGTATTTTTTGTGTGGGGAAATATATTTTATGACTAGCTGGCTTTGAGAGAACAGACTTTCTACCCCTGTGTGTGCTCAGTGGAGTAGATGAATCCATTGCTGACTGGGAGCAGGGAAAGGTTTGGGTTCTACCAGCTAGTTCCTGCCCAGTTGCTGACTTTCCGTGAGCTTGAAGGAGTTATTAAACCTGCCAACTTTATTTTCCCTAACTATAAATCAACCATTATTTCCATAGCAGAGAAGAAATTTTTGTTTTGAATTGATGGCAGAGGTTTAGGGTCTGACTTCTCAGCTCCATGCAGCATTGCAGATTGTAGAGCAGTTAGATGGGTTGGGCTCAATCTTCACATGTCTTCTCTTCCACAGGTGTGAGTATTATAGTTACGAGTATTAATGGAGTGTTAATTCTTCCTGGAATGACTGTTTTCAGGCTTGTGCAGGATGCAGGGAACCTTAATTCAGTGCTTTCATGCAGAGGCAAGATGACTTTAATACAGGATAGACTATACTCTTGAGGGGGTCGTGTGTGCAAGCAGTTTTGGAGTGGTGAGAGGGTCTGTGGTAGTCAGTGTTTGGCATGATTTTGAGTCACTTTCACTGTGTAATTGTAAGCCTGGAGGAAGGATACAACACTAACCCACAAGTGCTACTTTTTTACTCATTTGTTTTATATGTGCTTAACAGATGAGCAACTTCTATGATAATACCGCTTTCTGAATTTTTCTTTCATTTTGGCTACTGATAAAGGCTTTATTTGATGAATTGCAGAAAAAACCTGAGCTGGTCAGCCTTGATTTCTGCAGCATGCTAGCTCTTCAAGGAAGGGGAAGGAAGGAGAGAAGGGAGGTCAAATTTATCATCTTGAGAAGTCAGACTACCATGGAAAGAAATAGATATTATGATCCAAAATACCCCTGCCAGATTTCAGCAAGACAATGTATTAAATATCTGATAGTATCTGATTGTCGATCTTAAATACCTTCCACCTGTGTTAGTGGCTGAGGAGTAGAAGTACTCAGGAGAGCACTGTTGCAGGATCAGCCTATCTAAAAGGGGATGCTGTAGTGATATGGCCCGAGGATGTACAAATAGCCCCAGTGGCTGTGCTCCAACACATCATGCTTGCAGCCCTCGGCCATTGTCACTGGGCATAGTAGGTTTCATCTCTGTCAAGAATGCTCTGCTTTCCTTTCCCATTGCGTTGAAGTGTTACTATCCACCAAGTAATACTCAAGGTCAGTGTTGGTTCCTTGCTGAAGATAAAGTTTCATCTGGGCTGAAAAATGCAGGATGCTGTTTGCAAGTAGGAAAGTCTGTGGGAATGATCAGCTTTTATTGTGAGTAAGGAGGAGGCTCTTCTTTAATTACTTTGGTATTTTCTGCTTTGGAGGAAAGGAAAAAACTCACTACCTTTTATGGAATATGCATCAAGGTAAATAAAATTTGACCAAGAAGGAATGTTAGGGGAATGATTTTGTTAGAGCTAAAGTGAGCCATCTGATGAGAATGCTCTGCTGTATTCTTGTGTAAGAGAGATACATATAGATAGATATATATATCTATACACATATACATATATATATGCATAGAAACATACACTAGCTTGTTTTTTTTGTTTGTTACTGTTGATTTTGGCACTAAAGTGATGTAGTTCATAATGTGACACAGGAGACTATCTTCATTGCATTAAGGAATCAGAGGAAAATAATGAAACCTTCTCAACTGAACCAAGTTGTTGGTGATTGAGCACAATGGTTTTTTAACATTTTTGAAAAAATTCTGGCAAAAAAAAATTGCTAGAAAACAAACAATTGAAAATGAAGCAGCACCTTATTTGCTAGACCGCTGCAAATATGATAGTAATCTCCCCAAATTACCTATTTCTAGTCTAAATGTTTAATGAGTAACTGCCTACAAGTGGCAGAAATTAATCAAAATGAGAGTGCTTTTAAGTTATGTCTTTTAGCTTCTTTTCAATAATAGATAATTATTGACATTTCTAGGAAGCATATGTAGTCCTGGAACAGCAGTAGTACAGTAACCTCCTTCAGTCTTTCTTTCGACTTGAGCGTGGGATTCCTCCTCTCAGATGAAGTGTAATCTTTGGTCTGTTGATGGCAACAGCAACACCCCTGCAATTGAAAATTGGCTGTTTCCTGGATTTAGTAATTTCTGGTTTGAGGCATATTCAGTCTTTGAGGTCTCTGCTGAGAATTGCCAGCAAGGGGAACAATAACCAAGGTTATAATTTTTGTAGTGCAGAAATATCAGCTTTCTGGCAACTGAACTAAACATACCAGACTCATTTCTCATAGGACACCGGAAAAGGTTCAAGGCAGAATGAAACTCAGACAAATTGTTAATATTTCAGAGCACAGACCAGGAAGGATTAATTTGTCCAATAACTCTCTTCATGTGGTCAGAAATTCTGAGTGACAACAACCCATTTGGCAAATGACATTGCTAATGCAAAATCTAACTTCACTCTTAAACCTGAGAGTATTTTTTGTTGATGAGTGCTGCTGTAGGTAAAAATTTCTCCTGTATCCAGAATAAGAATGTAAGCCTTCCCTCAGATGTGTGCACTGAAAGAGAGAGGAAGAGAGCTGTTAATGCCTGAAGTCCTTTAGGGCTCTTGGATCATCAGGCTTGGCAGGAGTTGGTTCTAGTTCAAAGTGCAGATTCTTGAAACAGCAGAGATGGCTGCTGAACCTTACTGGAACTGTTTCATTTTTTGGTCTTTTGTGTTAAGAGAAAGATGTGCTTCGTATTAGTTGGGAACCCTTTTTCCTGCAATCTCAGGAATTTTTTTCATGTGCGGTCCCCAGTGTGTAACAGGTACACATTTCTAATGTAAAAGTGCAAACTCATATACATGAAATGTATTTTTGCTGTGTTGAGACCTACATAGAAACAGTAAAGATGTTTTGTTCTTGCTAATATACAAGCATATACACATACATATAAAGATTTAGCTAAGTGTGCAGTTCAGTCTGTGAACCTTTTTGTCATTTAAGTTATATTCTGAATTAATTTCGATATTGTTGTTAATCTCAAAGACATCAACACATTTCTTTAAAAACCGTAAATCAGTCCTTTTGTGGATTTCCTAGCTCTGTCAGTTTCAGGAATAGTAAAGCCTATTTTGGAAAGCCTATTTTTGAGACATTTCTATATGTGAGCGTGGCTTCTGCAGTTGTTCTTCATGAAAAGCACTTTTTGACAATTTCAGAAAATGTAAATTTAATCTTGGTAAGTGCTTTCCCTGAATGCAACCTTTCCTCTGTAGTGGGAGAGTGCATATTACATCAGCATAAATGTACTCAGATAGCTCTACATACTGGCAAGTGACCTCTCATTCAAAAGATGTTTTAGGATCATTTTGAAGACCCTATTATCCAGCAAGAAGTTTAGTATAGATTAGGGAAAATGTAATAGAGTTTTAAGTTTTTTGTGGTTTTTTTTTTTCCTTTGTGTAACAAAGTGAATCGGGACTTTGCTTAGAAGTCATTTCCCACACTGTCTTCTGAGCTAATCGCTGTCATTATTTTAGGTCTAGAAAGTGCTATTCATTCATTTTTTTCTGCCCTGCAATACAGCCAGACTTAGCAGGTAATGCAGAGCTTTCTACTGTAAATAAAAGGCACAGGTGAAATGGAAAAAACAGATTATTTATTTCTTACACGTTGTTGTTTCTATTCCATTTACAAATGAAATTTTAAGTTTTCTGACAGCATTCTCAAAAACCTTCACATCCTACCTTATCATAAGAGTCGCAGGGAAAAATATAGTGAGAATGTTTAAAAACAAACAGTAATTTTTTAGAGATTTTGTTCTGTACAAGTAGTGTAAGTGTGAAAGAACTACCTGGCTTGTAAATTCTGAGACAGTGGTGTGGGGTTGTGGCTGGAAAACAATCCCAAATTTATATTTTCTTCAGGCATTCATCATCCTAACATCATTCTGGTTTCCACCAGATATAATTGAAAGCGAAGATTTCTCAGAGCCCCCGTGCTGTTTTAATGAGGGTATCGTGTGTCAATCACGGCTGAGCCGTTGCCCTCCAGACAGCCAAAGCTCAGCACCAGCTGGCTCTGATGGGTCCTGCACAGTCTTGCTTCCTCCTCAGCACCATGAGGACCCCAGGAGAGGGATCCAGGCATCCCAAGCAAAAAAGATGAATCCAAGGCATCTTCCCAAGCCTGGCAGATGTGTTTCAGGACACAATGGACAGTTGCACTCTTTTGGATCAGCAGGTGGAGGCTGGGCGGAAGACCCTGGGACACCTGAAAAAGTAGCAGACACCTGTGTTTGGGCATTTGAGCTGTTCAGGAGAGCAGGAGAGGGGTCAGCACCAGTCAAAGTTAGCCTATTAGAAATTTTTTGAGCAAATTTCAGTGTGCACTGGGTGACATCTTTGTGGTGTGTGGGTGTTGTGTGTGGGTTATGGTACTAGGAAATCTTATGCCAGATTTTATCATCATTTTCCCACTGTTGTGCTTTAACCCCCCAGCCAGCAGCCAAGTGCCTCACAACCACTCGCTCACTCCCCTACCAGCAGGATCAGGGATGGAACTGAAAGAGTAAAAACTGGAAAACTTGTCTGTTGAGATAAAGACAGTTCAATGGGGAAAGCAAAAGCCATGCACAAAGCAAAGCAAAACAAAGAATTAATTCACTGCTTCCCATGGGCAGTGGTTGTTCAGCCATCTTCAGGAAAGCAGGGCTTCATCACATGTAAGCGCTACATGGGAAGACAAATGCCATCACACCAAGTGTCCTTTCTTCTCTCTTCTTCCCTCAGGTTTTTATCTTGAGCATGATATCATATGGTATGGAATATACCTTTGGTCACTTTTGGTCACCTCCCCCAGTTGTGTCTCCTCCCAGCCTCCCATGTACTCCCAACCTACTTTCCAGTGTGGCAGTATGAAAAGCAGAAAAGGCCTTGGCTATATGTAAGCCCTGCTCAGCAATAACAAAAACATCACTATATTATCCACCCTGTTTTCAGCACAAATCCAAAACAAAGCCCTATATTAGCCACAGTGAAGAAAGTTTACCCTACCCCAGCCAAAACCAGCCCACCCATATATGTTAGTTGAAAGGGCTTTCTCAGATGGCTTGTGCTAGCCCAGAGCAGCATTCTTGGACTGGTTTAGGGGCCCTAAATCTCTTACTTAAATATTATTATTTCATTTGTTTTACATTCCTGTCTAGGCCTTCAAAAATATTTTGCCTCTTTGTTGTCAAGTCTTCTTAATGACTGTTTAGCTTGTCCAGGCAGTTTCTGTGCCTCAGTGGAAGGCACCCTTGGCTTCTAATCTTGTGACTCTCAAATAAACTCAATTTCAAAGTTTGTGAAAACCAAGCTTTTTAATCTGATGATTGGATGGGAGCATAAAGCTAAGAACTTGGCAGCAGAGAGAAAAACGAAAGGATTCATCTTCTTTAGCTTAACACTTCAGGGGTTTAAGACTTTGCCCATTGCCTTGAATTCTAGGATGATTCATGCATGTGTATGTGCAGAGGAGTGCCTGGGTAAAGCATGTGTGGGCATATAGATGTGCTGTGGTGAATACCGCAGTTGATGGTGATTTGGTTGAATTGCAGGTTTCTATAGACAGTACGAACAAGAGGGTGAGCTATGGCAAACACAAGCGTGATTAGCATTTCCAGCATGAAACCCTTTGGTCAGCAGGAAAGAGGAAAAAGCAAAGCAGTTTGACACATGAGAACAAGAACATTTCTTATTGCCTAGGCTGCTCTCTGAGACTTTGAAATGCCCCTCTTTGTCGAGGAAGCATGCAAATGTTCTCATTATTTTCTATAATTTGCATTATTAAAGAAAAGTTATTGCCCAGGCTCAAACTTTCTTAGAGCACTGAGTCAAAGATACTGTTTTGCTTGCTGACACTGCATGCTCAAATGGACCTAATGGTGTTCTGTGCAGGAGTATTTTATCTTTAAGGACCCTTAATTGCTTTAACATGCCGTGCTGTAAACAGACTGAATCATAGATAAACAGCAGTCCTTTCCAGCTCTGTTGTTCAGTAGGGTTAAAGGCTCTGGCTTGAATTAGGAGTTAATCCTTATTCTTAAATAAGGGGAACTAAGTCCTTAAAAGAAAAAGTAAAAAAAAAAAAGCCCGTTTAGTAGTTCCTAATCCTGATTTTTAGCCCTGGGTGCTTCCAGACCAATCCCATCTTTGATTCTGGAATCCTATTTCTGACTGTTTTTTCCTATCATCTGGGTTAGTCTCTCTCCCTGTTGATTGTGGACCCACATTGCTTTTCTGAGACTTGCCAGGCTTTTTTACTTTTTCTGAGGGTCTATCCCTTTGCAGACACTGTCTTTCTTTGATGGGCTGGAAGTGCCCTGATGGAGCAGGGCTCTCCTCTTCTCTAGCTGTGCTGAAAAACATGCTTTTCCTGAAGGAGCTGGAGCAAGCTGGATGCTCTCTATGGGGAAATGATGCTCCTGGTCACAGCAGGAGCCCTATGGCTACTGAGGGTGAGGAGTGGGAGACTGTGGGGGTCTGTGAGATTGATTCCCAAAACTGGCACCAGTGCCTCAGATTTTAAAAGCAAATCACTGTGGAATGACTGAAGAGTTTTCCATTGTATTTTTCTTACCTGGGCTGGGGACAGTAAAAGCAGCATGGGCTCGGGGTGGTGAAATGCAGTGATGGCAGTGGCCACCCTGCAGTGCTGACTGCAGTGGGGAGCCCTGCTGCTCCTTTTGATTCCCCATAAGGAAGAGACAAAACGAGTTGTTGATGTCTGAGAAAGGCAAAGGGCAGGGGAAAAAGCAATAAAACACTTGTCTGGCACGCAGGCTGGAGCAGCAGGGAGGGAAGCTGCAGGAAATGGAGGGCTGGCACCAGTTCCAGCCTTCTCTCCTGCACCAAGCTGCAATGGGGAGCACGTTTGACTGCAGAAGTATGGATGCTGATCTACTGTGGAGGTCGGCTTGCTTATTCATTTCTCATCACTGGCTTTCCATTTACCCCAGGGAGCAGTTCAGCTCTCTGAAAGACTTTGCTGGTGTGAGGAGTTTCTCTGGTACCCATGTGGCCATATCACATTCGCTTATCTTATCCCAGGCTTTTGTCCCTAAGGATTTGAATGCTGGTGGGGATGTTTCCTGTGGTCCAGCTCTCATGCTCGTGTACACACACATAGTGGGAGGTCTGTGTCTGAGCTTTGACTCCAGCTGTAGGATGACTACAGGATGGGTTGGAGTGCTGTGATAACAAAAAGGCAATTTCTCTAAGCCAGATTGGCCTCTGCTCTGCTTGGAAAATAACTTGCTTACTATTAGCCCCTCAGATACTTTTCTGAAAACAGCACTGAAGAGTGGATCCTCCTAATCTGTCCCAGTCATCGATACAGCATGTCTTAGCTCACCAGGACCATTTTCACATGGTGAATCTGCTTGCTGAAATGGGTATGTGTTTGGCTGCCCAGTAACCCTTGTGTAGAATGGGAGTAGCTGCTGGTGCTCTGGTCCCAAAATCAGGTAAAAGTGGCCTCCAGGGGGTAAAAGGGCATTTCCCCAGGTTGTGGCAAAGCCAGGCTGCACAAACTCAGGGTCTCTCACTTAGCTCTTTGGTTAAAGAGGGTGCTTCTTACCATGGCTTCACAGGCTTGTGTGGTGAAGGGCAGCAGGGGATGCTGGTGGCTCTTTGAAACAAGGACATTGCCTGGACACTTGTCACCCTGCAGGATAGACCACAATGGCATCACATTTTACACAGAGTAATTCAGGAGTCCAGATGAGCATTTAAATATGTTGAATCAAGGGAGATGATTGTGATCAGGCCACTTTGTCTTCTTGACTTGGAATATTTTCTCCTCAAGGGCATTTAAAACAATGGAGTTCAGCCTTCAGATTCGTAGCTGCCACCTTATTATCCTATTAGTCAATTATAGCTGCTGAGGAGCCAGGAGTAAGTGACAGTATGGCAGATTACAGCAATTTATTTGCAGTTCTCATAGTCTGGTACCGCATATCATCAGGCTGTTTAAATTTAATGATAGGGTTTTTGCATGTGTTTTAGTGCAGTTAAAGTTGTAATCAAAATGTTTAGGAAAACCCCCACTGACCTGCATAAATACTCCCATCTTCAGCACTGCTTTCATGCTCTGTTGTAATCTTTATTAGCAGAGCTGACTCACTAATTAGGGGAAGCAACCCACTTTGGAAATAATAGATTGTTTTTTTCTTTTTTTACCACTTTACAAAGCTTTGAGGAATAGAAGCTTCTGGTAACTCTGTGCCTTGGCTCTGCTTTTGAGATGTTTTCTCACCACCCACCCAATTTAAATTAAAACCTAGGAACAGGTACGTGTTAGCTTGTTTTCCATAAGCCTGGCATGACATATTCCATGTGGAGGAAGATAGTCACCCACTGGACTTTAAGCATCAGGCACTGGTGTTTGTGATCCTGAGGAGGTGTGTGTGATCAAACAATGCAGCCCCCACTCCCATCGCATTTGATCTTCAGACATCACTGTTGGAGAAGGATGGAGAAACTATCAGGATTTTGTCTCACCATGTTTCATGGGTTTGTGGCTTAGGAAATTACATCAGTGAGGTTTGAAAGCAGGCTTGGGCATCCTCAGCAGCATCCGTGGCCTTTCAGTGGAGGTTTTGTAGGGCTTACAAGTTGGCTGCCAGTGACCATATGTTCCCTCAGGACACTCAGCCTGTGGTGGGATATGGACCAAGATGTCTTGCTGCTGCTGGTCCAATGTACAGCCATTTGGTGGAGCATCCAAAAGCTTCCTGGCCAGAGTACATCAACACTTGGCTTCTGAGAATTCTAAGAGATTTTTTTTTTCAAGGATTTGGAATCTAACTGGGATCTTCAGTCACTTTATCCTGCACTGAAATATAGGTGTAATCATGAAACCCACAAGCCAGCATGCTCAGAGCCCAGGTGGAGGAGATGGATGAGGTTGCAGCTGCCTGCCACTGCGTGCTTTGATGCAAAGTGGCAACCTAAATGAAATAGGGATTTGTGGGATGAAATTTAGGCATAAAGTGTTTCATGACATATGGGGAGCTCCTACAAATAGCTGCTAAGCACTGAGTACATAAACCATGTTGCTTACACAGAGCAGAATGGGTGGCTGGGAGAAAAACAACTCTTGGAAAAATACGCGAAGAATGTTTTTCTGGTATAATGCCCTGAAACATGGTGGAGGATGATGAGAAGGGCTGGATGGAAATTGTGGCCACAAGGCGACAGACCCTTCTCCTCTTCTGCCCTCAAGAGGGGTTAGCAAGCTTCACTTCTGTTTTTCTCCTCTGCAGTTCAGCTTTTTGGTTGAGTAGGGCAGGGGTTTTCACTTGTCTTTCCATTCATTGCCTGCATCGATTCAGTTACCATGTATCAGCTCCTTGGATCCCACTGCAGCCCTTTAGCAGCAGCGCTTTGGGTTTTCTGCCCTGTCTCACCAAACCACCGTTGACTGCCCCCAAAGGGTGAACCTCACCAACCCCCTCCCACCTGCCTCTCTGCCCTGCACTGAAGCCTTCCCAGGGGGAAACTGGCCAAGATCCTGTGACTCCTGTTCACAGGAGCCTCATCCATGTCGGTCCGTGGTCCCATGGCCATTGGCACGGGAACTGCAAAGGGCCTGCCTTCCCATGGGACTTCTGTGAGGCTGGGATAATCCTGCCTTTGCTTTGCAGAGAAGAATATTCTCTGAGTGGATAGCTGCATCAGATTGGGATTTAGAAGTTGCTAATTAGTGAGTAATCTTATGTAAAACTGTGCTGAGCTTCCAGAAATACACCAGTCGTGTGTATGAGTTAGGGAATGGTTTGCAGACGATGGGTGTTACTTTCTGCAAGGGCAGGGACAATTAAATGGATTTTCTTTGAGCTGTTAACCAGGAGGCATAATACCATTTTTTACATCCATATTGGGAATATGTCACATAAAAACATAATTGATGGAAGTATTATCTTGCTTAATTGGGAAATTGAAAAAGCCACTTCCCCTCTATTTACAGATTATTAGCAACAGTGTCTCCGGTTTGGTCCAGAATGGTTTCCACGTTAGTCACAGGCTTTGTGCATTATATTCAGTATATAATTCTCTTAAAGGACTTTGCCTCTTCAGTTTCAGAAATGACAACTGCTGCGGACGTGCAATTGAAGCCTCACAGTATTTTACAAAGGCTTGGTACCTCTAACACTTAGGATAACTGAAAGATTAGGAAGGAAAGTAGCAAAAATACTGTTTTCGGTCTTACTATGTAGGTGAATTCCCTAAATCTTTTATTGTTTCTCTTCATGAGGAGTTTCACCTTGACTCCGCATGACAGTGCCTTGTGTAATCAGAATAATTATTTTTCCAGTAGTGTTTGGCAGTAAATTTCTCTCTTGTGATTTTGAAGATGTTCTTCCAGTAACAAGAAACTTATTTTTAATGGGAAAATATGATTATGAAATCATGAAAATATGGGAAGAGTCTGAGGCAGAGATAAAATTCAACTGGAAGAAAACAGGAAATGAAAAAGGAGAATTGGCCCCATTTGGATTTTAAGCTCTTGCTTGTCTTTTAAATTTTGTTTTTAAATCAAGAGCCTTTTTAAACAGAAATCCAGACCTTTTCCACAACTTAAAATATTAAAACCAAATATAATGAGTATTTGATTTTGCATCAAAAAAATGCAAATGTTTTTATTAAAAATGTCCATTTCAGAGAGTGGGTAGTGCCTGCCGAGAAGAAATTAATCAGTGAAGGGTTTGAGTCTTTTTCGTAATCATCTTTAATGAAGATGTTCTCCTCAGTTTAAAGCACTTTTTCTTTCAACTGTGGAACACATGTTAGTGAGTGTAAGACAGATTTCCTTCTCGTCAGCCAAGGGGCATTCATCTCCATAACCACATCCAGAGCATGGCAGAAGATGGGTGGCCTTGCCAGGAGTGGGGGGCAAGGGTGGTACAAGGTGCTTGGAGTGCTCTGGTGTCCTTCTGCTGGGCATGGCACTGCAGTGGAAATGCGCTGCCTTAAGGTGTTAACCCAAAGTGAACCTGTGCCCATGGCCAGCTTTGGGTGCTTACTCAATGTCTCAGAGCTCTTGCCATGGGTCAGGAGGGGGATTGAAAAAGAGTTGGTTTTATTTTCTCAGTGTGAGAACAGATTTTAAAAAAACTTCTGAGCAGAAGTTCACTGTAAAACATATGGACATTTTTCAAGCAGAGTAATTTATTAACCTCTATCCAAGTATGCAGAACTTACTGAGATACTGTTTTTAAGCTTGATACAAAAAGAGAGAAAAGCATATTTCTGAAAGAAAAATTACTTCTTTGGAGTCTCTGCTCTCCATTGCACATTTCTGCTAATTGCCATTACAGAAGTGACAAGAAGGAAACTGGTTTAGACAGTGAGCCAAAACGTGTCCACGTGAAACTGGGAAAACATTTCTGAGCTGCAGTCCATCACCTCAAACTGGTCAAAAGCTCTCAGTTGATTTGGAGCTGTGGTTGACTTTTTGCAGTTGGTTGATGCATAGTTCCTAAAGGGTCTTGCCATTACACCTCTCTTGTGTTTGGTCTCTGTCCCCTGCACTACAGGAACCAAACCCTGCTCTGTCTTATGGTTCAGCTGTTTTACAGGGGTACATTGCTGTGCAGTGCAGGTCATTTGCTAATGGGGTGTCAAACCAGGTAGATATTCATCCAGCTCCTAACAGGGCTTAGCCAACAAGCACAGCTCCCATTTGCACAGCTTTCCCTTCCTCTTGCTCTGTTTTCTAGTCACCTGTTTGAAATACAGGTTTATTTTTTGGCAGTGTTTGAAAATCAGTAGCATTATGAGTGGTAATGGGCTATAGCTTAAAGCACAGAAAGTTCAAAAGCAGAGTTCATCAGCATGGTGAAATAAAACTCAGGTCTCTGAACGCACAGCCAACTCTGCCAAATAACCTTTCAAAAACTGGCTGATTTAAAAACTAGTTTGGGCCAGGATTTGCTTTGGTCCATCAGACATTCATTACTTCTGCTCTTGAGTTGCACAGTGTCCTTATCTTTACCAGAAAAATGGCTCAAATCACTGGGAGCTGCTTCAAATGATTGGTGACATGGCAGAGCCTCTTATTTACTCCTGGAATAACCATAAGCATTGTACGAATGCAGCGCCATTCTCCGTGTCTGCTGCTGGTTATTGCCTGGAGCCTGGAGCCAGACAGTTGGCTGTGCACTTGCGAGGCAGCTCCCTGGCTTCTCAGTGGGACTGGCCTTGCAGAGAGAGCTGCTGATGTGCAGCATGTGACTGCATGTTCCGTGTTAATCTGGGAGCTCTGGAGCTGAAATAATTAGCAGCACTCAGTCTGAAATTGGGCAAGATGCAATGTCCTAACCAGGCGATGTCAGAAATTTATTTTTTAGATCCCTTTATTAAAAAGGATTGCATGAAATTGTTATTTAAAGTGCTTCAGGCTTTGTGTTTCCTTATGAGGGGGAGGGCAGTGTCGAAGCTCTGGATGAGTCAGTGCCTTGTCCTTGTCCAGTGCTGTCCAGGCCAAAGGGCTGCAGGAGGTGCATGGGCTGCCTCTCATTCATGTGGACACTTGTCCAAAAGGTCTCCCTGAATCAGTCAAAGTGACAATTTCTGCTGCTGCCTGTCCCATCCACCCCCCTAGTGAGGCAAAATGGCTATTTTTGAACTGTCCCATACCACTGCTCATGGCCATCGGTACTGTCAGACAAGCTAATTTGGGGGTGCCTGCCTGAAATGGGATGTATAATCCACCTCCAATGGCTTCCTTGGTGTCCAATTTACTTGTCCACTGAAGTCCAAATAAATAAAAAGTTTCCCTGTTACTTGCAGTGGACTGTGTCATCATGAAATAAATTGCTACTTTGGTTCATTTCTCGGCATCGTGTTCACTCACACCCTCTCTCCCGTATCTCTTTGTGTGGTAAAATACCAAAATTTGGGGTTCAAGGCAGATGTGGTGCTGAGGTGAGTGATAGCATCAGGGCAGGAGGAAGCTGTGCTGCAAATGCCCTGGTGATTTGGAGGGATCCAACCCCTTTCCAGTGCTCTCAGTGGCCATATTCCAGAGCTGAGCAAACACTCCAGGCCAGATATGCAGGAGCATAAGGGCAGCGTTCACATATTTATTTCAGTGGAAATTAAGTGAATGTATAGCTCTCAATCTCACTTCTGCTCTCCTACTATGGAGACGTAACTGAAAACACTGGCTTTGGTAAGTGCTGCAAGTGGTTCTCAGGATTAGGCCTTTACATCTCATTGTGTCGATAGAAGAGACAAATATGAGATTATGTTCTGTCATTCTCTGGCTGGTTACATGGAAGTGAGTCCCTCACACCTGGATTTGCATGGTGTTGGTAGGTGGCATGTCTCGGTAGTTATCAGAGGAGCTTGTCACTCCCCAACCTGGATGAAGAGATGCTGTGTGGTTCAGCTCTGCTGCCTGCTGTTCAGCATCATGCCGAGGAGGAAGAAGCCCCAGATGGCATTTACATCACTAAAATTTTCTTCCTATTGTCGTTTCTTTTTAACTGTCGCCAAGTAAAAAAGCAATAAGTTGTTGTTCAAGCAGCCTTTTTTTGGCTCTCTAACAGCATGAAAAGGCACATGTGTCTCTAAAGAGCCATCCAGTTGCAAGCAAAACACAGTTGGCCTGGCACTAAAGAGCATGTCTTCAAGGTCAAGGGAGAAATTTTCTGCCATTTGGTGTGTGGGAATGTGCAGGATGTGAATCTAAAGGGTTAAAGACATGTTTTTGGGTGGGTTGGAAGAAATTGGGATGACAAAGAAATTAGGGGAAATGTGGCGGATGATGCAAAGCCACTTCTGGTGTAGACAGATAATTTCCTCCCAAAGATGTGAGGAAATGGCAAAGCAGAGGGTGTGAGTGGCTGGACTCAGAGGGAGTCACAAAGCATGCTTGTAAGAAAACTGTACCTCAGAGCTGTGGGCATCAGCCTGAGAACTGAATCCAGGGTGCCAAGGCTCTGCTGAAACATAACCTTGCAGTCCATTCAAAAGCAATTTAAAACCAAAATAAAATCAAGAGTCTGATGCAGAAAATCCTGCTAAGTTCACAAAGAGGTGGAGCAGCTCCTGTCATTAAGCCCTCATCATCCCTTTCTCCACTAAAGTCTCTTCACTCTCGGCATCTTTCTTCTTCCCTTCTCCTCATCCTCTGCTCTCCCATTCCTGCAGTGCCAGAGGGACATGAGCATCCTCTCTGTGTGCCAGGACATCCCTGACCCTGCTCTGGAGTTTGGCTGGAAAGTACACTGCTTTGACTCAGTGAAGCTGTATCAAAAGGATTGGTGCTGAGATATTCACGCTTACGATATGTGAAGGAAACTGATAACCAGTGCTTTGGATATTTTACTATTCCAAAATACATGAATTTATTCTGCAAGTGATCATAAGGTGTAAATGGGCTGTGGCTAACAAGGGTGCACTCTGGGTGCTGAAGTGACTGAGCCGAGCATGTACCTCATCACCCCTGCACTGGCTTCAGCTGTACTTTTGTGTTATGAGGGACAGCTATCTTCACCCATTCCCTTCTTCTGTAACCATTATCCTGGATCCAGGTATCTTTACTATAATAACTTCCCACCAAGAAATTGAAAGAAGGAGTTTTTCTGATGTCTTTAATATAAAATACCTAAAAATAGACCACGTGGGAACAGTTTTCCACTTGAAGAGCAAAATCGTGCAAAAATGTTTCGATGCAGATTTGAGATCTAATTATTTTTTCTCACTAACAGACATAGGTTTGCCACTGTGAACAGCAAAACTGTTACACTCCATCCACTTAGATTTTGGTGTTTTCCTTCCTCTCCTTAGGGCTTTACCAAGAGAGAGGAGAATCAGACTAGCCACTGCCATCCCAGTAGCCCCAGAGTCAATCCCCCCATTAATTCTGCACCCTTAATTTCACCAGGAAATGCCGGTTGGTTCAGCTGAATGGCCCCAGTTTAGTACAAGGAGTCAAAAAATCTATACCGGGCAAAAGTAAAGTGTTCTTAACTGAAGAAATGTAAGAGAAGTGCTATAGTTAAACTATGGTGTTTCAGAGCACTCATTAGATCAGCACTGGGGAGTGTCCAGTATGGGATCACATCATTTTAGAGTTGGCTAAAGCACACAGAAACATACAGACAGTATTGTTAAAGGTTCTTAAAAGGCTTGTTAGTGGCAGGGACTTATCCAGGCTCTTTCTGCCTAAACCAGTGTCACTCCCAACTTCTTTCCTAATGGACAGTGCCGTGCATCCACTGGGCCAGCAAGGGTTGGGGCTCCTCCACCACAAACAACCCCAAAACTGGATGAGTCGAAGGAAGTGGGTTGGGTCTGAGTGTGTTTGTGGATGTGAGCCTATGCATGTCGATTCTCCCTACCTACTACAAGTTGGTAGCAGAGATTCTCTAGTCCCTCCTAACACCTGCATGCTGTTAGCTCACTGGTAGGGCAAACAGGGAGGACGACGGGGTGTGCTTAAAAGCCCTCATGGCACAGCATACAAAAGCCATTTCAGGAGATTTGCAGAAGCATTTCTGTATATCTGCAGTTTTGCCTATAAGTATTGTAGAAATATCCAAAGTGTCAGGCTGCATGCTTGCTGGGGAAAATGTGCAGTAACCATCATGCTTCTTTCATTCTGTGACTCCTGAGAAGCAGAGACCTTCCCTGGCAGGGGTTGGTGATTAACAGATTGTGCTAGCTCTTCAGTGTTAAATGTGTTGGTGGCCTCAGACCTTTATTTCCTATTTTTCTATGGACAGATGTCCAAATTGTTCTTGATGGCCCTGATGGAGAGGCTGGGGTCAGGGCTGAAGCATCAGCTCCCTGCAGTGAAGGCATTAGCAGTCCTCCACTTCCACCACATGTGTTCGTTCATCCCCTTGGGTCTGGAGGCTGTTGCAAACACGACTGTGTTTCTGGGAGCCTGGGCTGGCACAGCTGCCTCAGCCTTGTGCAGGCCTGAGCTGGGAGAACAGGAGATCTTCCTCTGAGGGCTTTATCACAGCTCTTTGTTTCTAATCTGTCAGTAGATACCTTTAAGTATGCTATAGAAGAAACTGCCTGCTTCCAAAAGGCCACCTTGAGAGCCACACAGGACTTCTGCCATGCTTACAGTGAGAGGACAAGAGGAGATGGCCTTAAGCTGAGACAGGGGAGATTCAGATTAGATATTAGAAAAAAAAATTCTTCACTGTTAAGGTGTTAGTCATTGAAATAGGTTGCCCAGGGAAGTGGTGGAGTCACTATCCCTGGAGGTGTTCTAGAGGCATCTGATCTGGTGCTGGATAATCTGCTTTAGTGGTTTAGGTAGTGCTGGGTTGATGGTTGGATGTGATTAGCTTGAAGGCCTCTTCCAAGTGGATTTTACAATTCTATGACAGGCCATGGAGAAAAGGAAGGTATGAAAGCAAAGGCTTGGGAAATGTCTCTGCCCTTTCAGCCTGGTGAAGACCTGTCTAGGGAGACTTCAACAGTTTTCTCTGAGGAATTACATCCTCTCCTTCTGCGGGAAGTCCCATGCAGTGGGCACATCTACCTTGCCATTCAATGTGATGATATTTAGCTGCAGCTCGAGTGAAGCTTATGTAAAAGTCACAACACATGTGGTGGGTTCCTCAATACCAGAGGTACCTGCAATGCCAAGGCCCCCCTCCTGCTTTCCATATGAATAAATAAAGACCTGTGCTCTTTTGACCCCCCTACGGGATGCCTGAATTCAGTAAATAAACCATAGGCAGCCCCAGACAGTTCAATTATAGACTGTCACTTTGCTTTAAATCACAGTTGCATGATTATAGGCAGTGCCCTTTCTTGTTGTAACAATTTCAGACTTTTCCCCACCTTATTTTTGTCTCCCAGCAGCTAAAATGAAAATACTGAGTGAGTCTTAAGCTAAAGCTTGTTAGGAAGATCTGAGAGTATATACTGCCATTTCAGAGGTGAGCCAAAAGCAGTATGCATATGATACGTATTGTCAGTGGTAGGCCCTGCTCGAGCAAGGTATAAAGTGTCATCTGCTTCCTAGCAAAAGTGTAGAAGAAATTGTGCTCTACCTCTGCAATCCTCTATACTGGGACAGTAATTTACTGTGGTTGACATTAAGGCAGATGATACTGACTATACTGGTTACAAGCAAGGATTTTAGGTTGCTCAAAGAATCACTGGCAAAGGTATCGGCAAAAGCAGGTTTAATATAAAAGTGAAAGTGTGACAAAGTTCATTGGGAAGGTTCACTGTACAACTTACTAAATGGTTATGCACACAGAGAAAAATAGGAGTAAAATCTAAAATAAATCAGACTAAAACTAAAATTAACCTAAACTTATCTGTGTGGAGGCTGAGGGTGGAAGAAGGGTAAGGATGGGAAAGAGTAAGGATAAAAAGGAGCAAAGAAGACCCTGTGACTGAGTCACAAATTTTGGAGCAGATCCCCTTGCCAGGCTTAGCCCCAGACTTGACCAACTGTTCTTTGTTCTTTGAAAGTTCGATAAGAAAAATAAGTTCCCAAAGCTGTTCCTTAAAGAAAGAGTTGCTCCTTAGAGAGCACTTGCCCCTGGAAGCAGACGGCGTTTCTGATAAGCTCAAGAGGAGCTTAGCCCAGGTGCTGTTCATGAAGGCCAAGGCCTAACAAGCATTTCTGAGGTCATAATGTGGACTGAGGAGTGGGAGAAGGGATGCACCATCACATAGCTTAAGCTGGCACTAAAACAGGATCTGGTTTTGACCAACCTTTTTCATTTTTCTCAACCTTTGCATGTTTGGTCAGTGGTGGATGTCTCTGTAGTTTATTAATAACTAAACTAAACGAGCTGTGCCTGATTGCACCATTTTGAAGTTATGCACTATAGTCAAGTATGTAAATACATACTCCTTATAAGACAAGAAAGCTTCAAAGTGGGGAAAGGAGGCGGTTTCCTTTTGTTATTCCAGGGTTCAAAGGTCTTCAACCAGAGGCTGAGGATAGAAGAAGGGTCAGGAGTAGTAACAGTGGCAAAGATTCTCAGGTATTTAACGAAATCAATCCATTTAATTAATTTGTTCAATTTTCTATAATGAAATGAGATTTTCACCCATGTACGTTGGCAACCACATTGACCGACAAGGCGGCCAACATGGACCCAAGTGCTCCCCACTTCTCATGAGCTCTGGTGTGTGGCAGTCAGCATTCTGTTGTTCAGTCAGCAGGATATCAAATGGGCAGGGCTTCAAGTCAAAGTCATATATGAGGAGATTTTTGTGGTTTATTTATATGGTCACAAGAGCTTCATTTTCAGACCTTGGTGGTTGTAGGCAGCTTTGTCAGTGACCACTGCAGTAAGTAAATAAATAGATGCACTGGTTAATTCTTTGGTTTGAATGTGAGCAACAAATAAATGAATTTGAAAGCTTTTTGAAGGAATAATTGGCCACATCAAGCTATGTGGACGAGTGCTGCTGACATAATGGGCCACAATAGGAAAATCAAACCTCACTGCCAAAGCCTCCCCTTGTGCTCCTGTACCTGTGTGTTTGCTTTCTGCAGACTTCACCTGCAGCTGTGAAGGAAACATACAAACAGAAGTTAAAACTAATTTCAGACCCTATGTCTGCTCCACAGTCCCCCACAGTTTGTTTTCCATCTGTCCCACTCCATATCCTTCCTTCTCCTGAAGGCATGGGAAAGGGTTCCTCTCCTTCTCCTGAAGGGACTGTTTCCTTGACAGCTGGCATCTGTGGCCAGTCTCCTCCAGCCTCTGGCCGTGGTTGGTACTGGTGTATGAGGAAGATAATACAGTCCCTAAGAGATGATTATAAAATTGCTCCCCCAAGACTGAGCTACTCCCACACTTCCAGTTTTAGGTACATCACAGACATACAGAATTTAAGCATCCCTCAGTCATTTTATGTGAAATATAATATAGCCATTATAGTCATGTTATCTTTGGCTCATACTTTCCCTGATCTAGAAGTTCCTGGCCTCAATTAGAGACAATTAGTTCCATGTCTTAATTACAAACTGTAGATAGAAAAAAAATTAAAATCTTGTAGTGCTTTAAATCCATCTTCTTTTTATTGGCTGTTCTTATTGTGCGGCTAAACACAAATAGGATGCCAAGTGTCCCTGCTCTGTATTGCTCATTGTTTTGTATTCCACACTGATCTGGTTCAGGTTTCCTCCCCAAAACTTGCTTTCTCTTCGGGAAACTGTTTCTACTCCTTTCTGTGAGCCACCTTTGGACCCAGACCAGATTCTCTTGTGGGGGCATTCAGGGCTGCCTGAGCAATGCCGTTCATATCCTACCACTAAGCTGAAATGGTCTTTTCGTCTTCCTTCATCCCATTGTTTTTGTAATTTTCTTGCTCTTCTGACAGTTGCTATACATCTCACTATATATCTAGTCACCTGCAGAGTCGTTCACTTTGCAGGTCATCCGCTCTTCCAGGTCAGTGCGTGCTCAAAGTAAACACTTAAAAATTAAATATAAGGAGGTAGGGGCAGATAGGGCACTTCTGCCTCCTTATGTACTTGTCTTAAATATTGCTGCTAAAAATAATGCAGAAAAATATGAAAAATGTAGTTTTAAAACTAATAGTGTGCCCTCAGAAAGGGGTTTAATTCTCCTCCAACTTTACTGGTCTTCCAACCTAATTCAACCACCCCCAGAAAAGCTGTCTGCTCCTACTTCTTCTCTTTAATTAAGAAGAGTGCTGCCAGCAGTCTCGATTCCTGCTGAGAGCATCCCACTCAGCTGTCAAACCCCATGGGAGGTGCCATGCCCCCTGCAGCCCCCAGCCCCTTTCCCAGGGACTAGGCACTGCCACTGATGGATTCCTGATGCTCCAGTGCCTGCGGCCATGAGCAGTGCTTGATTTGTGGAGCCTGCTGTGAGCGCATAGCCCTAGCGGCACGAAAACAGGCTTGGGTGCATCTCCACAGCCCAGGATTTGCAGCACTGAGAGATATGGTTTGCTGTTGTAGCTCAGCCACTGATCCATTGTACGATGGGGGAAAGTATCTGATTTTTTGATGTGTTACAGATACAGTTAAGAGTTCCTTTCTGTGTATGAGCAGCCCCTTGTCTACACCTAGAAGAACTGTAGATTGGTCCTAATTGACTGTGGTGCAACTGGAATGTAATGAACTATAATAAAAGCACTAAGTTTCTTGTCAAGCAAAGAAAACAGCTGTTTGGTATTAATGTCTTCAGGAAGTAATTGTGTGCCCAGTGTATACTAACAAAGTATTTTTGTTTGTGCTAACTCTGTATAACAAAATTCTTGGAGAGTTAGTAACTAGTGAGAGCATCTTTTTGTGTTTGTTGTTGTTGGTTTTGGGTGGTTATTAATGAGCACAACAGTGCTTGTGAGAAGGTCGAGTGGAACTGTGATGCCATGCAATGGCAAATGATACAATCTCTCCAGTAGCTGGCAGAATTGGAACCAGCTGTTGGAATTTGTACCCACATAGCTATTGAGTTGAGAGGGAAAGAAAAAAAAGGAAAAAGCTAGCAGTTCAATGTAGCAATGAAGAGCTTGGCATTAGCTTTTCCCTCTAGACTCACCTTGCACAAGTGCTGTCAATTAGAACTTGAGATTTCTCAGCCAAGGTGCTGCCTGTTGAGAGAGGCAGGAGGAACAAGGCTGACCAGGGACATGGATGTAATTCTTAATAATAAATGAGCTGTGGCATTGCTTAGGCTGAGAGAAGAGTTTTACCAGCGCTGATGGTGGATTATTTGTGTATTCAAATTCTGTTGCAATTTAAACGGATGTGGAAACCTCTCAAGATATTCATGTTTCCACACTAGGTGTAGTAGTTTGGTGCTGCAAATGTATTAACTGCAGGTTTGCACCAAACATGCAAAAACAAATTAGAAATAGGGAAATACAAACACATTTTCTCATTAGGGGATATAAGTATGTGCTGACTGTAGTACAAATATAATTTTTATTCCATTTGTGTAACCTTTGGTATTTTAATGAAGTCCTGTTCCTGTGTACAGCGTATGGTTCACTGTCAGATAATTTAACACTAAGAAAATCTGTCTTGAATAAATTAGAATATATTTGCAAATTAATTGGTTAATTAGATTTTAGACATCTCTTGAGGACAGGAGAGAAACAGATGTGTGCAAAAGCCACACAGATAGTTTGGGGATGAGTGTTTCTTGTAGGGTTTTATCATTCAGTTTTGTGAAAAGCAACCTTTCACAAGTGCCAAAGATTAAAAAAACCCTTGGCTTTAAATATGGAACATTAAACTCCAATTTCCATGGTGCTGCTGATACTTTTTCTGGGACATGGGCAAAGCCATTTGGACCTGTTAGCCAAATGACTGCACTCAGAATAGGCAAGGTACCTCTTGAGCTGCTTTTTTTTTTCTAAGAGTATCCGTGAAGCTGTCTGAAAATCCTCTGAGCTAAACACTGGCAGATCTGCAGAGAGATGCCAGCTGGCATTGTGGTGAAGTCAGGCAATTCATAAGAAGAAGCAGATCTAAGATGGAGTTCAAGATTTAGAAGAATGGTCACTGAAGAAGGAAAACTGACAGGGCAGGTTTTTTTCTCAGCTACGTCGGTGTAAATCCAGAGTAACTCCACTGAGATTCACACCAGAGTAACTGAGAGCAGAATCTGGCCAACATCATCCACCTGACCTCAGGAGGGGGCTCGGATGGAGAATAGTTCATTTACCTTCCCCTTGAACACCTTTTGCACTTAATTTTTGGAGAGGCGTGAATTCAGTTTTGCACGGTTGGGGACATGGTGCAATCATATGGTAACCACCAATTTATTTTTACTCATTGGTAAAGGTAATTAGAGATTCTGCGTACTAAAATCTACACTTGCAGATTCATGATTGACTTGGACCTCTTCAAAACAAATTCTGATTAAATTGAGGGAATTCAAATTTTAAGGGCACGAGTTGATCCAGAACGTGAGTGGAAGAGCATTTTCAGCTTAAAATCAGTGCAGCAGCTCCCTGCAATCTGGGCTGATCCTAAGCGCAGCAGAGGTGGGTAGCTGGCATCATTTGCATCTACTTTTCAGCTCTCCCGAAACAGTACTGCGGGCTAAGCCCAAAGCAGAGGACATTATCAGTCCCTCTTGGAAGACAGCTGGTGATCACATTACTTTGTTTTTACAGTTTTATCTCCAGGATCCCATTTTGGGTGTGTTCCATTGGGGGAACCATTTGGCAAAAACTTCACCGTTAAAAGCAATATTTGCAGTGTACAGTAAGACAAACAAGAGCCTATTTGCGTGCGTCATCGATCATTTTACAAACAGTCCTCGGGCTATACGCAGAACTCGCCCGGTACTGGCTGTTTGGGGTCACGATACAGACGTCAGAGGCAGAAGCGCTTTTCCTGCTGGCATGACCTCTGTTAGGCACCGGGGCCCTGATGCTGCTGGGAAGAACCTTTAAGTCATGTTCTTTCTTTGACCTTGGTGTGTTTTTGTAAGCAGCGGACAGAGCAAAGTAAAAGCCTTGTTGCTCTTGATGTGTGAAAACTACAAGCAGATTTTTCAAACCTGGGAGGCTGCAGCTGTGGAGCTGAGGTTACTGGGGATGCCTGCTGCTGCACCGTGTCCGGGCAGAGGGCACCGAAGGAGGAGCAGGAACGCCGGGCACAGGGGCCCTGTGTCCTTGGCCCAGGACTGCTGTCCACAGCCACATGCCTTCGGGAAGATAGTGCAGCTTTTAGCGGGGCTGTTGCAGACTGGGATGTGCAAAAACCTGGCTGTGATGACCTCAGTGCTCTAATTTATGAGCATCTGGGCTGGCCCCTGAGGGCAGCATGACTGGAGTATGTGGGTAAGAGCCTTGCGTGGCTGGGTTGTGCCAGCAGGCTGCCGCCCTGTCCTTTGGAGATGCAGCCACTGCTGGGTTCCAGCCAGCCCACAGGGATGTCTCTGCTGAGTGCTTGGCCTTTCAATCCCAGTTAACCCCAGAGCCCAGCACTCCCTTTGCAGGCAGGGAGCTCCTGTACCCACGCAGCATCTGGCTGTCTCCTGAGCCTGCTCCTTTCTGACCTCGGCACTTCTTTCCTCTCCTGCGCTGCAGGGTTTACCAAGACAGGATGAGACAGGTACCAACTTTTTGTGGGATCTAGTTTGTGTGACTGGGAAAGCAGCACTGCACCACCATGCATGCCTGGGATACTGTGGAGCAGCGTATCCTCCAGTGTGGCTGACACTGCCCTTCCCTCCCCATATGGCATGTGTGGATTAGTTATGTTCCTGCAAATAAGTAAGAAGGTAAATGCATTAAGACCTGAGGCTGAGAGGCTGCTGGTTTGCAGCTATGATGAATATAAACAGCTGCATTGGATGTATGTGGACATTTCCCTGCAGCATTCATCTGAATGCACAGTGTGCTGATTCCCTGAGCAAAATGAATTTGTATGTTTGTCAGGAGTCTGGGGGTCAAGGAGAGACCCAAAAATTACCAGCTACCATAGAATTCAGAGTAATGGGTTAACATCATGTTCCATAATTTCTCTATGGGGCTTTTGTCAAATCTCTCATTCATGCAGTGTTTGCTGAGGCTTTTGACATTTGTGGCAGCACTGGGACAGACAGTAAGGTCGTGTGTCACTTTAAAGGCTTAATTTTTTCCAAATTCTTCACAAAACTGGAGCTAAAAGCTCTCTCATGAATTTCTTAGGGAATCTGCTGAGGCAGCAATTATGTTATCCTTCAAAACTCCACGGAAAAGGTCGCAGCAGAACCATGCTGAACCTGTCAGGCTGAGGGAGAAGGGGCTGAGAGACTGCTCTCATGCTGGCTGAGCAGAGCTGGGAGACACCTGTGGAAACCACAGCCAGCTCGAGATGCCGAGGTGTGGGCAAGGCACAAACCACATGTCTCCTCGCCTGGTTGGGTTTCTCTGGGAGATGTATTTACTCACCAGAGCGAGGAAGTCCAAAGCAGAGGAAGGTATAAACCAAGAAAACTGTATTTGTGAGGTGTGACTGCAGTGCTGAGACCTTCCTCCCCTCTGAACATAGACTAACCTGGGGGATGATAAAACAAGCAAGGAGCTGCCTTCAAATTTATTTCTTATTCTCTCTCCATTTCTGCAAACCTCCCATAACAGAATATTAATGCATGATGAGAAACTAGTTTTAAACAGGATGTCTCCATGCAAAAGATAGTAAACACTGATGTTCCCAACTAAATTACAAAGGTCTTGGTACATTTCATGGAAGAACTGGCTGCATTTCTAGACAGGGATCATAAACCTTTGAAAGGCAGAGAGAGGAGAAAACAAAGTATTCCGCATAAGGAAAATGTGATTGTGTTAATGATTTTGCTAATCCCTAGGCTTCCAGGTTTATCCATTCATGTATCCAGTATCTGCAGATGAACTCGGGAGGGTTTCAGTAATCCATTAAAAAAAGATCATTTTAAAATTTCCATCTAGGCATAATCGTTTGCTTGTTTGGGTTTTTTCCCTCTTCTTCCCTGCTAATTTATGGATGCCTCTCTTAAGTTTGCCAAAAATTTGTGTTGGTACTTTGATTGGGTTGGTCATCCTTGTGGAAAAGTCTTATGAAGAGTTTTATAGGAATTAAATAAGTTGAGAATACTCATCTCTGTAGAAAAAAACCCAACAAAAAACAAATAAAAAGCAATTTAAACTGTTTCTTCATCAGATAAATAATTCTTGAATGTGCTAAATCTGTTGATATGAAGTAGCAAAAATCCTGAAAATTATTTGTTATCAAGCATAGGCTGTTACTGTTCCGT
Organism: Campylorhamphus procurvoides; assembly: GCA_013396655.1. Lineage (NCBI taxonomy): Eukaryota > Metazoa > Chordata > Aves > Passeriformes > Dendrocolaptidae > Campylorhamphus > Campylorhamphus procurvoides. The sequence goes on along the minus strand of WBMV01007501.1, from coordinate 286,102 downwards.
CTTACAGAATTTGTTGTAACTCTAGTAAAGCGATCTAAATAGTGCCTAGGCTGCTTACCAGAAGATACCCCCAGGCATTTCAGTATTAATGTAATTGGATGAAGTTTGCATGATGGAATACTGGAGGTAGAGGTTTTGTGCTCACGACTATGAAAAAGCGCCAGACACTAGTGCCTTTTACAGAAAATGGAAGGCCAGATGGACCAGGAGATTACTCTGTCTGATCTTCTGTGCACAGCAGCCCATTCTGTGTCACCTGCTTTACCCCCGCGCTGCATCCAGTAAACTGGGATGAGTTACAGCGTGTCCTCCAGCTAAGCATTTCCTTCCAATTTCAAGAGATCACTTAATGGAGGAGCCACCATCTCTCCTGGCAGTTTGGTTTAGTGCTTAAAATACCTTCAGTACTGGGCGTTTGTACAGATTTCTATTGATGTTTGTTTCACTTTTAACTTCCACCTCTTGATCCTTGTTGTGCCCTTTTTCAGCAGATTGAAGAACTCTTGGTTCCTTTTATTTTTCTCCCTGTAGAGCCACTTACGTACTGTAATCAAGCTGTTTCTTCCTCTTCTCTCTGATAAGCTGAACAAGCTGAGGTCTTTCAATCTCTCTCAGAAGGGTATTTACTACAGCCCCTTAAATAACTACTCTGTCCCTTTTCTCTGTCTTCAATTATTCAGCATCTTTACAAAATGTGGGGATATTAGCACAGCATGTTTTCTGGTGTCTGCCTCACTGACTCCAGGTACAAAGGGAGAATTTCTTCTCTCTGTGTACATGGTTGATGTGCCTAAGGATTCATTTGCTCTTCCATAACAGCCTTGAGCTGCTTGTCCATGGTGACCCTTTAATCCTTTACAGAATTGCTCCTTTTTTAGGTAAAAAGTCTTGTTTCAGATGCTAGGCATTACAGAGGATTTTGGTTTACTGCATTTTACAGTCTCTTAAACAGAATGTAAAAGATGTCTGTGCTACATGAGGATGCTCCAAAACACCTTCTCCAGGTCTGCACCTTTTTAGCCTCCGATGGTGGCAGGAGTTGCTGACACATCTAACGCGTGATTTGAGGCACTGCTGTAGGAAAGTGCCTGTATGACAGCCCATCTGGAGTCTGAGAGAGGGAGCTGGGAGAGAACAGCTGCTCGGAAGTTTGCAGGGGGAGCTCGCAGTCTCATTTATACCCTTGGGGACAAGGCACACAAAACCTAGACTCAGCTGGGAACTTTGCAGCCTCCTCTCCTGCTAGCGCAGGGTGCTGTAGTTATGGTTTTTAAAAGGTAGAAAGCTGCAGTTGCCATGATAGAGAGGCCTCTTTTACAGATGTCTTTTCACCTGATCTGTGCTTATCACTGTAATTACAAAAATAATATTAAATGTTTTAAAACAAATACCAAAATTAGGACACCTGTATAAAAAGCAGTCCAGTTGCTTGTTGCACTGCGTCATTGCATGGTCTCTTACAGTCAACATCCTTCCCCTCCATCTGTTGGCTGTTAGCATTTGGCCAAAGAGCTGTTATTCCTCCGACTAATCTCATCACTGCTGGCATCCTCTTGTAAACCCTTTTGTCTGGACAGTCATGTTTTCCTTGGCAAACTGCAAAGCACAACAGATCATAGATCTCTCTGAGCACTTGCATGCTGATGCCTTTCCCTTTCCATTTGTCCTTGTGATTTCACTGCTGGAGGAGACATAAAAAGGCAAGGCAGGGCAAGTAGCAGGGAGAGGGCATTTTGGGCCAGGCAGTGTCATTCGGCCCCTGCATACTTCCCAGTGGGGCCAGAGGAGGTGTCTGGCAGTGGCCCAGGGCTGGAGCTGATAGAGCTGTTCCCAGGTGCCAGTGTGTGTAGGTGTGCTTCAGCTACTAACCTTAGAGCAGAGCTGAAAACGCACTTGGGAGTTCCCTGCCCTGCAACTCCACAGCTCAGGTTAGGTGTTCCAGTGTTTGGCACATCACAGGAGAGGGTGCCATCATATGCCAAACCTGACCTGTGCTTCTCATTAATGTTCTGGCTATAAAACCTGCAAGCTTTGGATTTCCTTGCTGAGACAGAAAATTTCTCATGGTTAAAGCTTTATTTGGAGTGGAGACTACTCCCTGCCAAAGATAGAGTCTTTTCAAGTCCGCACACAGTAGTAAGTAATTCTGAGACAACTGAATTTGTTGGTTTCTTTAAAGAAACATAATTATTTTAAAATGACAAACTGGTCCCTTTGTTGATAAATGTTTTATATATTTGCTGCTGTGCCTGAATAGTTTGTATAAATAATTTATTAGCTTGCAAACAGACGTAGCACATTCAGGCAAACACTGCCCAGGAGGGCAGGCATGCAAAAAAAGGGAAACATGATTCTGGGTAGTGCTGAGCACCGGGAGCAGGAGTGGGCATCAATAGGGACTGAGAAACACCATCTGCATCTCTTAGGCTTGGACCCAACATAGCTCAAGTGCCTGACACTGTGGTGAGGCATTAGGGGTACAAATTTGAGCAATCAGGCATTTACCATCAGCAGGTACGTGGTTTTCTTGTGACTCTTAGGAGCAAAAGGAAAAGAGTCACTCAGAGTTACAAAATGGTCTGGTTTGAGCAGTGTTTGGCACTTAACCTTTGCATACTGGTTTTCAAGTCTCAGTTCACATGCTTGAGAAGAGTTCTTCAAAATAAGGTTTTCAGTTTGCTTTGGTTGGTTATTCCTCTAATTTTGTTCCCAAAATGGGCCTTGATTTTTGAAAAAGTAATTTTGAAAAAATCATATGTGAGGTTCTTTGTGTGTCAGGGGAGGGTCAGGCAGAAGAAGGCTCAGCACATGCATCAGTGGTTTCCAGATGAAAGTCTTTTGTAAATAGCATGGAAGTGTGTGCATGTAAATATGCTTCAATGCAAATATGCTTCTGGGGGTTTTTTGCATGCTCAGGCTGGATCCTAAAAGTTCCACATGCCAATGGGGAATTGTAGAACCATAGGAAGGTTTGGGTTGGATCTTAGGAGATCATTTAGTCCAATTCCCTGCTGTGAAGAGGGACATCTCTCAATAGATAAGGTTTCTCAAAACCCCAGCCAATATGACCTTGAACACCTCCAATGACAGAACATTCCCAGCTTCTTTGGGCAACCTGTTCCAGTGTCTCAGCACCCTCAGTGTAAAAAATCTCTTCCTTATATACAACCTAAACTTATCCTCTTTCGGTTTTAAATCATTACCCCTTGTCCTGTTGAAAATGGATTACTCCCTCCAGCCCAACTGCATATAATACAGGCACTCTGATCTGGTACAACATCAGCTGAAGACCACTGGAGCTTCCTGAGCAGCCCTATGAAAGGTAAAAATCACCTAACAAAAGTCATCTGCAATTCTAGATTTACACTTAATGCCATGCAGCTTGCTCTGGCTCAGGAGGAGAGTCTGGCTCCGAAGGGGACTTGGTGATGCAGAGATGAGGAGGAGCCGTGCACTTGTTATAGATGCCTTTTTTGCTGGGAACAAATAATAGAAAACCTGGATTTTACTGTAGTCAGCAGAAGTGAGCAAGCACAGAGAAGGAGCAGATCTGCACAGCAAGAGATTCCATTTTACCTGGTCACTCAGTGGAGCACAGTCCTGGTTCTCAAACTGCACATGGTGTGCCTTGATGTAGCTTTATGTTAACAATGGAATGAGAATGGAAATAAGAGGCATCACCAAAAAATATTTGTCATTGTGTTTTTCCTGCTATACCCTCTTTTCTCTTTCTTAGAAAACGAAAATTATCTTAATACTCACTGTTGACTGCAACAGGGAAAAAAATTGCAGTTCCCTTCCACAGTTCACAATCCTGCTCTGCATTATTGCAGAAGTTAGTCCTCATTAAGTCCTGAAGATCAGCACCTGCTGTCAGTCAGTCTTACAAAATCAAAACACACAGAATTAGGGTTGTTTCCCCCTCGCCACTTTGTGTCCTAATCCTATTTTTGAGGTAGTTTTGTCTCATTTATTAAAAGGAGAAAAAAAGTACTTGGACATCCTGAGATGAAGGCAAATGTAAGAACCAACAAGCCACCAAAATATTGAAGTTTCTGGATGTGTTGCGGTGTTACCACTCCTGGGCACTAGTTGCAGTTGACTTTGTATGAGTAAAAACAAAATCACTTCTCTATTTCACTCAAAGTTATTCCATGGATTTGCTGAACTAATTTTTCCTGCAAGCATGGTCACATTTTGGGTCAGCGTGCCTAGACAACATGGGGCTCTGCCAGCAGTTCCTGTGTAAAGTCTTTCTTTGTTTGGAAACAAATCCAGTCATTCATAGAAATGAACTCCTGCATAATTAGAGCCAGTATTGCACATCATCTTTGCTTTCCATTTTTAGATGTTGTGTCTGGAGGACTATAACTTTTAAAGATGCCAACAAGCCACTTAGGAGCTCGATAGCCGTAATGGGAAAATCTGTAGAGCTGAATAGAAAATGATAAGCTTCATAAGGACTATTCTAAATCGTTTGGTAAAGAGCTCAGCCAGACATTCAAAGCAAGAATAGAAATGATAACCCCTTCTAATTTGATCTTCAGGGGGTTGTACTTTCTCTACTATTCTCCTGAAGCGCCAGTCCTACAGGCAGCTTAATGGAGAGGATGGCATTCTTTACACTGGAGTCCTCTGGACTCTGCTGGACCCAGTTATTGGACTGTGGCGTAAATGGGTGCAGGGCACTGATTTTGTTCATAGTTTACCATCTAGGGCTTGTAATCAACCTTTTTTCTTTCTGTGTTAGTTAAAACATTCAGTAACTGTAGATACTGAAGACTGAAACTCTGGAAATCTGATCCTCTCCAGCATTTTTAACTTCAAGTTTTCAATAAAGAGCTGTTTAAAAATAATTAAGAAAGATTTGGAGGCCTTTTATTTTTTTTGACAGGCAGGAGGGAATAATCGGCTTCAGAACCAACAGGTGTGTTGACAGGTGAGAGATCTCACAATAAGTCTTTTATTTCTCTGCATGCTGAGGCTTTCAGGTATGTCCTGTAATCTCAAAATTAGAGTGGGTGGCAGATGAACTAAAATTTGTTTCTTTCTTCAGAAAATGCAGTATAGAGTTTTCTTTGTTTAGGTCTTTAATCCAAAGTGATGCTTTAATAGCTGAAAATCTAGTAGTGGGATTTTTTTTATTTTTCTAAGTTAGAGAATGAATCAAGAAGAAATTTGTCTTTGCAGTGGCAATTTACCCCAAAGATGTTCACTGCTGGACTTACACAGTACGTGAGTTAATGGGACCAGATGGGGCTATTTAGGACAAGTGTTTGACACTGCTTCACTGCTAGGAAGCAGCTAAAGGCCAAACAAAGTCGCTCTGTGAAGGACAGAATATAATAGCCCCAAATCATAGAATTACAGAATGATTTGGGTTGGGAGGGATCTTTAAAGATCGTCTAGTCCAGCCCCCCTGCCATGGTCAGGGACACCTTTACACTAGATCAGGTTGCTCAGAGCCCCATCCAACTTGACCTTGAATACTTGCAGGGTTGGAACATTCACAGTCTCTCTGGACAATGTGTTCTAGCACCTCACCATCCTCACAGTAGAAAAATTCTTCCTTATGTCCAATGAAAGTCTATTCACTTTTAACTTTGAAGCATTAGTCTTGTTTTGTCACTACAGAAGGTGGTAAAAAGTCTCTTTCCATCTTTCATATAAGCCCCCTTTATATATTGAAAGGCCACAGTAAGGACTTCCTAGAGCCTTCTCCTCTCCAGGCTGAATCCCAACTATCTCGGCCTGTCTTTGTAGAAGAGGTGCTCCAGCTGATCATCAGCATGGCCTTCTTCTGGACCTGCTCCAACAGCTCTATGTCTTTCTTGTGTTGGGGACCACAGAGCTGGACATCGTGGTCCAGATGGGGTCTTACCAGAGTAGAAGGGGAGAATTGGCTTCCTTAACCTGCTGGTAACACTTCTTTTGATGCAGCCCAGGATATTAGTTCCCTGCTGAAACACCAAACTGGACTATCAAGAGTTAGGTACTACTTTTAACTTCTGCATTTTTCTATGCAGAATACTGAGGAACAAAGCTGAGTAGATAAAGCCCAAGTTTAAGCTGCATGGCGGTTTCCTCATCAGTGAAATGGAGATGCTGTTTTGTTCTCCTGCCAGCAGGCTGAGGTAATTTATATTAAAATATTCAAAAAGGAGTTTGTGATCTCCAGAAAATGGCAAGGTAGAGGTACTATAATGATCCAAAGTGCTGGTGTAATTTATTGTTAGGAGAATCCTGTTAGAAAGTGCTACCTGAGCCACTGGATCATCTTAACAAGTTGATTTTATCTTTACCTTGTAAGGGTTCAGCACCTTGGTGGTCAGTAAGTGCCAGATGGTCACATTTCAGACAAAGAAGATTCATATATGTTTTTGTCACTTCAGAGGGCATGGCAGGGCAAGGGGGTCCAGGTAAAATCTTTCCATGTGGCTCTGTGGGTGTGTTCCTGTGTGTGCATCCATGTGTGCGAGCATCAGCATCTTCACTGCTTTCCTACCGACCCCGAGGGTATTGAATTCACAATCCGTGGTGCTGCATTTACATTCCTCACAAAATGCAAACGAGCTGTGCATTTGCTTCTCCACAGACTTTTCTTGTGCAGACATGATGTGAGTTTTCTTGCTTCCAGCACAGCGAGGTGCTGCTCTGAAATAGGCACCCTTAGAGGACTTCAAAGCCTAGGAGTCAGTGTTTGGTTTTAAAGGAAGCGCTATACGGTGCCATTAGCAGGTTGCTGGTAACTGGGGCGTAACGCTGCCTAGAGAGGTACCTCAGCAAGGTTTGCCTCTGACACACGGCTTGTGAACCCTGTCTGGCACACTTCTTAAATAAGCAGTTATCTTTAAACATCAAATTATGCTGGTGAGACCACATTTGCTACTGTGTCAGACTACTTGTTCTAGGTGGTGTAGCCACCATGCTGGGAGCCAGTTGGATAGTATTTTGCAGTCCAAATGTTGTACATGCTTTACACACACCATATAGATTTACAGGACATTATGTGTAAATATTTAGACAAAAATCTTTAGAGCGTTTTTATTTGTTAGAATGCACATTGACTTTAATGGTTTATGTATCCAAATGGTTCTGTTCATAATATTGAAGTGAACTGAATCCAATGGTGATGCCAATGAAGATTGTAAAGATGATTTCAGTTTTAACAGTTACTGTCCCTTTTAACTGTAAAATAAAGTTCCTTTAGCAGTGTATTAAAATGAAAAGTCTACTTCCCTGTTTTTCTTTGTTAATCCAACCTTCCAAACTAAAGGAAGATGCTGGCATGGAAAGGAGAAAACAGATGTACTTTGCTGTTAATTGCTGCACGTTTGCGGAGTTTCATTTCCCTTGCAAGGCCAAATAGAATTGTGCAGAATTTCCAGATTGGGCTCGTGTCCATCCTCGGCTGTTACCTGTGTTCTGAAGCCTCTGTTCACAGACACTGCTGCTGCACTCAGACCGTGGCATCCCTGGAGTCCTGCAGCCAGGGCTGCATGGTGGCAGCGGCCGCGGTAATGAGCTAGGCTGAAAGAAATACTCCAATGGCTGCCTTTCAGCACTTGGCAAGAAAATCCTTTTTATGTTAGTTTCAAGGTCGTCAGATATCATTATAGCCAAGTATTAAAAATTTCAAAGAAAGGAGGCAGTGTGTTTGATTTATAGAATAATTATCTAACTTTCGCTCTAACTTGGCTTTGGCAATGGTTTTGCAAGCACTTGAAAATTAAATCCATTTTTTATGGCACTACAAGGTATTATCTCACAGCAAATGATAATTAAACACCTGTGAAATCAATTAGCCCTTTAAACAGGGGGAAAAAAAGTTTTCCAATTATATTTTTGCACCTCCAAACTTTCTAATTCCAGAACCAGCGCTTGCAGAGCAGGAGATAAACTGGCAGCCAGTAGCCAGTTCACTGGCATTAAGATCACCCCAAAGCATTGTGCGGCCGTAAATCCAAAAGCAAGCAGTTCTCAGTGACGGCACCCTTCCAAGTAGGATGTGTTAGCCTCCCGAGCTCAGTCTTGGGCAGCTATCTATCTGACACACAGCTGAGCTGTCAGCTCTTCGACAAAGGCAGTTACTCACTTGTTGTTTTCAGTGCCAAGTTTTACTTGACAGTTTATTTAAAATCCAACATACCTTAATGGAAACCAAGCAACGAGACACTCCATATGACTGAGTGGATTTCTTCTCAGGCTCTCCAGCCAGTAGTTCAGAGCCATCTGCATTAAGCATTCACACATGGAAAAATGTCCAGTTGGTTAATAGCTGAAACTGAATATACTGGAAAACTGGGAAATGCTCCACCATTTACCTTCATGCTATGGGTGTTTAATATCTGCCCTTGTTGTAGCTCTTGAATTGATGCAGAGACTTATGGAAGATGCAGTGTGTGTTCGTGGGCTTGCAGATTCAGGGTGTGAGCCCTAGACATAGTTGGTTAAGTGCCATTGCAATTTTTTGGCTCGGGAAATGAAAAAACGGCTCTAGTCACATCTGACATCTACAGTGGTATGTGCTGATAATCCCTGCCAAAGAGGAGGTCCAGCATCTTCCAAAAGGTGGATTATGTGTGGCATTATGTGTGTCAAAATACATACTGCTGGGTTAAATCCATTGCATTTGATTTGGGTTAAACCTGTTGTATTTGGCTTGGGTTCTGCTCCTGTATTTCCATCTGAATTTTGATAGCCATAATATACAACTGTGTTTCAGTGAATGCTGCATTACCAGAGAGGAAGGAGGCAGGTCAGGATGCTGGGGCTAGCATTCCTATGGTCTGTTTATCTGCTGGCAAGGACACCAGTCATCTGTATCTCAGGTTTTTTATCCCTGAAAAGGGAACGGTGATGGTATCCCATATCAAAGTTCAGAGTATTAGATAAGAAAAGATGGACCCTACGTGACAAGCAGCATAGAGCTGGATAAAGTAGGATAATCATTGCATCTGGACATATCTGCTGGTCTAAACAACCAATGTCTCTTTAGACCTCTCTTCAATAAATGGTGATGAAGATGTGGCTTTGAAAAAAAAATAGTTTATATTAAAACTGGTAGTGAAAATGTTTCCCAGACTAGTTTATAATCTCTAAAGTGTAGTGACAGGGGGAAATGCTTAAGCTGTAAGAAGGAATGTATGGCATGGCTGATTAGTCACTGCAGAGTCTCTGCAGCCTGCCCAGGCTGCTTGGGATAATGGAGAACCAGGAATCTCAAGCAGCCCTCTAATCCATGTGCTGATTGACAAGGTCGGCACATCAGAAGTTAAAAAAAAAAGTAAAAAAATAGTGGGGGCATGGGGAAAGACAGAAGCTATGTGTTGGATCAAGAAGTTAAAATGGTAAGAGCATTTGGCTGAGAAGTTTTCCTCCTTCAGGTATTGCCCACATGGCATCTCAGTGTTTACACCTGTGTGATAGACGGAGCTGAATGTGTTTTCTCAACTATGGGTGGTAACAGGGAGGGGATAGTTCAATTAAGTTGTGAATAAGTTAGAATTGATTACAAATAGAGCTCTATTCTTTTATGCTGTCTAACATGGTATTAGCTGTGAACAAGGTACACTTAACCATTAGAAAAGGAAGCCTGAAAGTTGATAAAACTTGCTGCTGATACTTACAGAAGGATGCCAGCTTTGGGTTAAATCTGTAGCTATTTTAGTTTTGAAGACCCAACTGTCATTTTTAAGGCGTATGCATTTTGGATTTTAACATGTTTGAATGCTGCAGCTGAGACCCAGGCCAAGCCGACCCTAAAATTGGCAGTAAAATGTTACCTCTGTGCAAGCGTGCATAATGAAGGAATCAAGAATGTATGAGCAATAAGCATGTGCCCCCACTCCCCAGCAGTCTTCTAATGTGGAAACCTGGAGCTTTCTGGAAATAAATACCCTCCCAGAAAAGCAGAGGACTCCTCTCCAAGCTTTTCTGCACTAAATACTTGGGAAGATTATCTGCCAAAAGGAAAGGAAAGTGCCAGAATCACTGCAACACCAAAGCAGCACAAGTAAGGAAGAAGTGCCAGGCCAGCTGCCTGTGCAGTGCTCTGTGGTGCTGGCCTTTTTTTCTGATTCCTCACCCTGAAAAACCTCCATGATTGGGTAAAACCAGAGTGTCTGCACAGGCAGGTATTGCAGAGCTGTCCCTGCACGCTGGCAGCTCAGGGTTGCAGAAACCACAGTAATGTAAGCTGGAAGACGGTAACAAATGTCCCCGCCGTCTTCAGATGTTGCTGTCTATTGGAAATAAGTAGTTCTGAATACAGATCTAACCCCCATTGCTGGGGAGAAGAGTAAGAGGAGACTCTGGAAGAACCTCTCCTAAACACTTGACTACTTTCTCTATAGCTTAAGGCCCCTCTGCCAGTTGTGAGCGGGGTTGTAATACTTCATTGCCTTCCTGAGGTCTTGTTGAGATTTAGTCACTGGAGATGGTGGGGAATTCAGGCCCATTGCTGAAGTGATACTGGTATTTGCAGTAGGTACTAGGACTGTGCTTAATGTACAGCATCAGTACTCTAAATGAGAGGGTGTTCCTGAAAGTCTGCGCCAGCTCTAATTTCTCTCCTGGACAAGCGAAGGAGAAATTTCAAGTCCAGCAAAGATTTAACTCAGACATCCACCTTTAATCATAGAGATTATCTCACTGACTTCACTGAAAGTATTTGAAATCAGAGTTAAGGGAAGTGCGGAGATGCTTTCAGGTGCTTGCTGTTTGCTTTCTATGTGGAAAAAATGCCAATCATACATAAACAATTTTCCCTCCCTGGCAAGTTCAGCAAAACTTAAACCTCCTGTTGTGTGCCTGCTTCCCACTGAGCTGAATGGGAAGGAGTTCTGAAACTGAAGGTCGCTCTGACGCTTTTTGTCCCTGACATGGCCTGTGGACAGATGTATCATTTACCAGGTGACATCTCTGTGGCCAAGATCTCCTCCAAATGCTGTCTGGCAGTCTGAGAAAAACATGAAATGGCCCATCCTGCAAGGTCTACTCTGAGGTGCTGTTTGGTACATGTAAATGATTTCCTCCACAAGCAATGCTCCAAATTACACCGCTATGCTTGCAGCTTGACAGAGATGGTTTTGTATTTGTGGCTGGCAACATGTTTTGTGTAAAAAGTGTTTCTGAATTTGTATTTAAACATACTGGTCCATCTTCTGTCTTCCAACTAAGGCAGGGTGCCCCATTGCTTTGCATGCTACCCACGAACTAGTAGGAGTAAAAGTAGTACCTTGTGTTTACGGATTTCAAATAGGTGCTTGATGCTAGAGTGGTCTTTGAGGGGATTAAACTGAAAATTGGTCCTTTATCACTGCGCTAAAAGATTCTGTTGAGTCACCTTAAAGCATTTTGGTTGAAATTGCAGGGAAATTTGTTCAGTAGAAGAATCTCTGGTGCGGTTCATTCACTGCAGCAGCTCTTGATGGATATTGCTTTAGTCTGGATCTGCTCCTTTTGTGTTTGTGGGTTCTCCCTGAAGTGAGTAGAAATTTCGTGCCAATGCCTCAAGGTTAGGATGAGGCTTTCTGTATACATATGATGTAGATAAATTGCTTGATGACCATGAACTGTGCTATTACATAGCTCAGCAATAAATCACACCTTTAGTTTTAAAAGGTACAAATGGGAGCAAGATGCTAACTGGTTTCCAAGTGGAAAATGGTCAACAAAATCCTTTTTTTTTATTTTTCTCTTGTAAATCTATCCTAATATCAGCAAGTTAGATATGAAGGAAAAAGTGCCCAAGATGTCTCTAGGATATAGAGCACTCACTTACAGTGGCCTTGCTCTCTGCTTTTCTTTGTGTTCTGGTATTGCCATCAACGTTTTATCAACATGGATAATGTTGCATTCTGGGATATTAACAGGATTTTGCGTTTTTAGCGAGCTAATAATGGAGAACTTCTGACTGGTGTATTCTAGCCCTACAGGGTATTCTATTTTTGGTATTTATTAACGTTTTCTGTCATACAATATAGAGCAAAAACAATGAGCCTCAGAGCTCTCAATATGTAAAAAAGGAATGCTTAAAAATGGATTTTTTTTTTCTTTTATGGTATTCCAGTTTCTTAATATTTTCCCCTGTGTGCTGTGTCAGAGCTGACTGGTGAGCTGGGACATGACTGCCAATCTCTATTCCACACAGAGAAAAAGGAATTGCCACTCAGATGGAATATATATATATGTATCTTAACCAAAGTTGAGATAGGATTTAAAAAATAAAAAGGGACTTTGAAGTCTGTTTTGTACTTTTAATTAATGCAATGAGGGTTTTTATTTTACTCTCAGTGGAGATAATCTTAATCCATTCACAGTGACCTTTTCTTGTGCAAATTAGCTATACACGCTTGTTTAAGCAAATGGGCCTTTGCAAGATGTCTCTTCCTAAAGACAGAGCTTATAATTGAAAATTGGCTTACTCCCATCTGTCTGGCCTGTGTGAGAATACAAACATGGATCCCAACTTCTTTGTATATAAAATATAATCATGCATGTATGTATATGCATATATATAGACTCACATAGAAAACAATTGCTCTACCTGCAGGCCATGGTAAAATTACATTATTAATCTTAAAAAATTTCAGGGCTGCAAGGTGTCCAAATAACATCTATCTGCAGAGTCTAGGACCTCTGGAGAAAGGAGGGTGTTCAGTCTGGATTCTTTTGACTCAGACGAGGTTGATGCCATTCACAGTTCCATGGGTTTGCCAGAAGTACAATTAGCTAATAGCAGGCTGGAAACTGTTAGGATCTGATGTGTGTTTTTGGTGAATGGTTTTGCAGTGATTGATGGAATTGAAAAAAAAACCCAAAAGTGTCTCTGAGCACTTTCATTCAGAGGAGAAGGAGTCATTGCAGCTATGTGGTTAATTGCCAAAATTTGGCAGTTTATCCCTCTCACCACACTTAATAACCACCAAGTGAGTCACTGCAAACCCCCGGCCCTTTTTTAGTGCCTGCGTGATAAGGGAAGATTTCTTTGGCACAGTTTGAAAATGTTTTTGCTTTGTACAAACCTCTTGTGCAGAAATGGACACAGTTGTGCACGACTTTGGCTAAATCTGAATAGAAATCAGGGTCACAGAAGTGCCGCAACAACACCTTGGGTGTCGAAGCATTTAATGTGAGTTCATTGTTAGAAGTCATGCAAGGCTGTTTATATAGAAATGGCTTGTTATTGCAAAGGCAAAATTATTTCCTTCCTTATCAGTTTCATTGCCACTCTCCCCAGCTGCCTCCCATGGTGGTTGCTCCTAAGCATGGACAAAAAGGAGCTGGGGTGATGGCTGACACACATGCAGGAGGGAGCTAGTTAACCTGGTGGTGAATGGTCATGGTTGGGGATGATGTTATCCAGATGTGTCTGTCTCAACAGCTGCTTGCATTTTCACGCCCGGTTACTCTAGGTCTCACCGCTAACTGAATTTTCTCTTTTCTCCCCTGTTCTTGTTAGGTATGATTACCGTGAAATGCTGCACAATGCCACTTTCTGTCTGGTTCCCCGTGGCCGCAGGCTTGGCTCTTTCAGGTTTCTGGAAGCCTTGCAGGTAAGAGCTGCAGTTTAAAGCAGTGGTGGCGCTGGCTGCAATTCAGTGTGCAATAGCAAGGACGTGGGGAGGAGGGAAGTGTGTTTCATTTCCCTAGTGGACAGTAATCCACTTTGCGAAAGCCTCTATTCATACTTCTGGAGCAATTGGCAGCTTCTTCCCAGGAGAGTCTGAGCACTGAGCTCATCTGGAGGTTGAATTGTGTTACCTCCAGGAAAAGGGTTTCCCTGGATGTGGGGAGGCTGAGAGGTTGGACCAGTTTAGAGCACTATTTTATCAAGCTGTGAGACTTCCCATGGGAGACACTGACCTTTAAAAGTAAGCCCTGGAGCCATAAAAATAGCTTCTTGTTTTCACTTAGCCAAAACAGAACTGCTTATGCATTGCCAGTTTTGAGATGGTTCTTGCTGAACACGCAGAAGGTAGCCTGGAGGTGGTAAAGCTCCAGATTAAAGCTTCACATGAAGGTGGATATAGGCTGATCTCTGAGCACACATGAATCCTCTTCACCTTGTGAAAACATTTTGGTTAGTGGTCTCTCTTTTTTGCCATAGGCCAGCAGCAAAAGGCAATGCCAAGGGGCCCCAGAGTCGTCACTGTGGCAGCATGCCTGGCAGCACAGTGATCAAACCTGACACTGGCCTACTCCAGCTGCACCTTTTTTTTTTGGCAAGCATCAGCTCAGCCTGAGGTCCTGAGTCTTCAGTCAACCATACAGAGCATGGTTGCATCTAGGACTGGCATCTGGCTTTTCATGGGGGCTGGAGTGAAGGAGATACTGAGTCTCTCCTTGGTTTTAGTATGATGCCAAATGAAGACACCTTACAGGGCCCTGACTCTGGGACCTCTTCTGTCATTTGGGAAGTATCCCAGCATTGGCAGTAAAGCTGTCATCACATCCCTTTTCTTCATCAACCACAAAATGTCCCAGACATTATGAGAGAGTATTGTTTACTGCAATGCAGAGCAGAATTTAGTAACCTCAGTGTAGGTAAGTATGTGATGTCATTTTAGAAGCTCAGGGTACCCCTCTGACTTTCTGCTACTTCTCCAAAAGGTCTCCAGTAGATCTTGTATCATATCTTCCAGCCTTTGATCGGTTTCTTGGGTACCATAGATGCTCTGGACACTTAGGTTTAACTACTGAAGCCCACACCTATTCTAGATTTGAGATCCAAATTCTGGACTGTCGCTTAACCTCTTTTTCCTACCAAGAGAAGATTTATAGCCTGCAAAGTGTTGTCCCCCCTCCAGTCTCTTTGGAGGAAGAAGTGGGACTGGCTTATATGGGATGACATGTCACTTCAGATCTGTCTGAAGAGCACTACTTAGATCTTCTCTCATCTGGTCCCCAAGTCACGCAGCTTCTGTTAGATATATCATCTCAGGAGAGGAAAACAGGGACTGTTCCTCACTGTACAGACCTTGGAGGCTCCAGGTCAATTATAAGTGCAGGCACAAAGGATTTTCCTAACAGGCGAGCAGCAGTATTCACCAGCTGTGATGAATATCAGCTTCATCAGCTGTGATGAAGATCCCAGTTTCTGTCTGGATCCAGGACACGTTGAAAGACCTAATCCACATTAATGGAATGTTTTGAATGTGAAAACACATTGCTGTGTTTTCTGGTTGGCTTTCTTCGTGCACCGGTGTCATTTCCTTACAGAAGGTCACAGTTCTTTACGCATGGTAAGCACTGCTGTAATGCAGACTTGACCAGTCCAAGATGCTGTGTATGATACATGTTACCAAGGAAGGTACAGCAGTCTGAAGGGTTCCTCTTTATACCGTCTTTTGGGAGGTGTGGGGAGTTCTGGACCAAACTCAGAACACCTAAGCTTGGCTTGATCCAAAACAAACTGAACCAGAGCGCAGACTTGGTGCAAATCCTCTGGTACTAGGTTCTGTCATCAGGTCTTACGTTGTGATGGAGCTGACCAAAACACAGTGGTGATCATTTGTGTATGGAAATACTGACCTATTTACTAAATATTCACAAACTGTGCAGAGGAACTTGTACAGTTCGTAAAAGATTAAATAGTTTAAACAGATCATACTGATATGAAATAGATACTAAATGTGTATGCTTTTTGTCTGGTTTAAGACATGAAGAAATTCTTCTTTTTGTAGGCAGATGATGACAGATGAGTTATGTTTGTGCAGTTGTCTCTGTTTGGGGAGTTGATAACAAACAGTACAGGGAATTCATTCCTTTTTGGGAAAGGTGCTCTATAATTAACTATGACCTGTATTTTCTGTAGGGATGTCTAGCAACATTTTATAAAAATTAGGGGAGTTGCTGCATGTCGTTTAACAGCTCTGCCCTTGTCTGACAGATTGCACCAGATTGCAAACACCACTCTCCCTGCAAAAAGCCCACCTTTCAGTGCAAAATGGAAAACCATAATCCCTTGGGCTGCCCTTCTTTGGCTTTTGGTGTTCTTTGCCGTGTTGCCTCTCCTGAACTTGTGCAGAAAAGAGGGGTTGTGGTGTTGGTGGAAACCTTGAGGCTTGCCCTGCTGGCTGGTAACCCCTGCCCTGTGTCCCTGCAGGCCGCCTGCGTCCCAGTCATGCTCAGCAATGGATGGGAGTTGCCATTCTCGGAAGTGATTGATTGGAACCAAGCTGCCGTCATAGGCGATGAGAGATTGTTATTACAGGTAAGGAAAAGAGCATGGCCTTCAGCAGATCAGTGGATTATTGCTGCCGCCATCTAAGTGGACAGGGAAGATGAATCCAAAAGGTCAGGGCTATAAAGAAATTTTTATCATAAAGGGATTGTCTGTGTCACACCTGCTGTGAACTCATTTAATATGACATAATTCATTTTTTGACCTGAAGGTCATTGCAGCACCAGGCCACACTCTTAAATGCGGGAGACTTTGATTTTTGCAAAGAGCATGAAATCTGGTGTGGAGCACTTGGATGCCAATCTGAGGCAGAACTGTCCCGGTCCAGGTGCTGTGATGAAAGATAAAACATTTGAGGGTGGGTTCTGCTCCTGTCCTTCAGAAGTAGTTTATTGTCTGGGGTTCCACCAGCACTGGGAATCCTCAGGAGAGCAGATATTTTCTCAGGCAGCAGTTATCACCCAGTAGTTTGGTGGCAAGCGGAATCCGTCCTTTTCTGATGTGTGGACCATGTAACATTGCTTTCTGATGCAGTGTTCGTGTCACTTACTGTTAATCTTGGGATCATAGAACAAAAGCGGTCTGAGAGGTTACACATTCCCTGCTACCTTCAGCATCTACTTTGGGTTTAAATTTACTAGGTTTGGTGGGGTTTTTTTTCAGTTATCTTAGTGGGTTTTATAGTCTATATTTATTCTGTAAAGTATGTAGAGAAGTTGATCTTAGGAAAAGTTCTTGAAAAACTGGTTTCCCCAAAGTGCCATTTGATTAAATGCCATTGCCCAGCATGAAGCTGAGTACCATGAGGTCTGGAATAACCACTAAATAGCACTAAGAGAAGTTTTATTTATCGTTGAATTTAGTGTCATCCACAGAGAGAAGCCCTCAAAGCTACAGGTGTGATGGCACCCCCAAAACAAAGTATCTCTGAAAATCTCATTTCATGCCTGTTAACTTGTCTGAAGAAGTAAATCTTTGTGAAGAACTGGCCTCGCAGGCCTTGCAAAGTGTTGCCTATTCTATTTAATGTGATACAAGCTACAAATATAAAAGGGCCATTTGATTTTTGCTTCTGTGGACAGCACATTCTTCTGAGCAAAATTATGTCCCTCTTTAAATAATAATACTTTGCTGATCTTCATGCTTTCCGGTAACATGCCTTTCGTTCGCTTCACAGCTGCTTCCATATTGAACAGCTACTGCGCTGTTATTAACAGTGTTTTTAAAGAGCTGGTAGAGGGCCTGAATGTCTGCTCTGGGAAATGTTTTTGTTATGTTACAGTTTTTCATTTCCTGTTTGAAAGCAACTCGGATGTTTTTATTTGCATATTCTCCTCATCATAGCACTGGGAGAGCTTAATCCAGTCTTTCTGCGTTTATTTGTCCAGGGTGGATTTTCCCTCCCCCCTACTCATAGCCGAAATGACCTTTTTATTAAGGTTCTAATAATTCCAGTGTAATCATGCCAGATGAGTATTAATACATCATATTCCCCACCTGTCTTTCTGGACAAGTAGATTAATAACAAACAGAAAAATGCAGTTAAAATAGGAGATCTGATTTTTCTTTCCAGCTGCCGTAACAGAGCCTGCACAGAGGCTTTTTTTAACCTTGATACTGTATTTGCTGGCACTCACAAACATAGTGTGTCAAATCATAACTTCTTGCAGTAACTTTCACAGTCTGAGCAGCTTCCCCTTTCAAAAGGTATAGTTGGGAATGAGTATTGATTTTATTTGTTGCTTACACACATGCACACACAGACCCAAGGTTGCACAAATTACAATGAAATGTTTATTTCAAGAGTGCTGTATCGCCACTGTGAAGTGACCTTAGTCATGTCTTTGCTGCTGATAATCTTCCTGGGTGTGATTAATACACATCCATGCAGCCAGTACAGGTAATGTTCATCATTATCCCTCTGCTTACTGGAACACATCACAAATAATGATGTGACCACTTAGAAAAACATGTACTTATACACGTTTCCTGCTTCTATCTTTCATATTAGTTTTTCAGGGAATATTTTACCTAAAGACCTGTATTTTACTTAAAAGGCCTATAGCAAAGGAATGTAAAATAGCAGCTTTGAAAATCTGACTTTTTCCTTATGCTCCACCTTGCTACAGTGCTAACGCTCTCATAAGCTCAAATTCAGTATTATTTTAGCAGTGTCTCTAAGATGATGGTCTAATAGTTGAAAGGCTGAGAGAGCAAAGATTGTCCCATGTGACACTGCACTTAGTGAAGCCATGAACAGTGTCCATACTTGGTTACAAACTCTGCAGTAAAGAGTTTGCTGATTCTTGTGAAAGTTTTTTACATATAAATTCTTAAAGTATCGAATTTTCATCAGGAAAAAGGTTTCATGTGAAAGCATTTGATTCAGGAACGAGTGAAAACAGATAATGATCACTGCCACTTCTCAGAATATTTTAGGAATAAGCAAAGTGTAGGAAAGGGTGGGATGTAGGCAAACTTCAGAGTAAGCTGGGATGCACAAGAACTAACACGCAGTCCAGGTATATGCTTTTACAGGTAATGACTCAGATTTATGAGAAATGAGTGTCTGAAAAAGAGGTGGACTAATTTAATGGTTGGACTCGATGATCTTAGAGGTCTTTTTCAATCTGCATGAATCTATGATTCCATTTAAAAATAAAAAGTAGGTCCAAAAGCACAATGCTTCATTTCTAGAAAAAATGAGCACAGATCAGCAACAATGCCTTTCTGGTGCTGTGAGTAGCCCCTGTAAATGAAGCCAGTTGCAATGAAATTACCTTGATAGTGTCAGTTTGTGTTGTCCTTGTGGAGTTCGGGGGGGTCTTGGTCAAAGTCCTGACCAAGAGTTAAAGCATGATGTGTTTAAAGCATTAGTTTCACTCCAATGTGGACATGAAGCCCTTCCCTTCTGATCTAGTGAACAGTTACATTTTTTAATGGAAAGGCACTGCAGCAGGACAATTTTGGGTTTATTTTTAGGGCAACTTATACCACAATTAATGTGTAGAATTAATAGAAGGAGGAAAAATAAGCACTGTTTTCCCTTGTGAATAACAGGTATTGTGGAGGACGTTATTCTTTCCACCTCTGGTAATTAATAAAATGCAATCTGATCCACAGGCTCCCAAAAAGTGAAGTCTTACTTAAGATGTTGCTATATTTTCTTTAGGGCACTTAGTGTTGCCATGCTGGGGTAAATGCAATTCCAGATCCCATTTATGTACTTTGAGCAAGGGGATTGCTGTTGAACTCTCAAGACCTGCAGGTCCTAGCACTAGTCCATGAAGAGCTTTGTGGGATGAAAAGCATGAGGGACGTATGGAGGAACTCCTTACTGTGCCACACCACAACACTGTGGGGGGGAGGGGAGTGGAACTTTTTGCCATAAAACAACCAAAAACTAAAAAAAAATCAGATTAAAAAAAAATCATATATTCAATACCAGAGGTTATAAAGGGTTGTGCCTGATTCATTTTACATCAAGGCTTTAACTGTTGACACACATCCCTGTTGGACAGGAGTGCTGTAGCTGTGCAGCTCACTAATAGAGGAGAGGGCTTGTCAGCAGCATATTAATTTGATGAGATTGTGTTGTTTCTAAAGCTTCTGACTATATTACATCTTGTATTACAGATTCCTTCTACAATCAGGTCTATCCATCAGGATAAAATCCTAGCACTTAGACAGCAGACACAGTTCTTGTGGGAGGCTTATTTTTCTTCAGTTGAGAAGATTGTATTGACTACACTAGAGGTGAGTAAAAACTGTCTGGAACTTCGCTGAGCAGCGAGATTTCTGTGCCTTTCCAACTACTCCTGCCCTCCACTGGAGTCAGACCTTGGTTTTCAGACATGCAGTTGGTCACTGGGAAAAAAGCTCGGCATCTTGATGAGTTTTCTCCCCTAAGGAAATACTTTCTTCATTATCGGAATCCACATTAGAAAACTGACACAGTGAAAAATGGGAGCTACCCAACACACGGAAAAGTTGTCATGTGTGATCTTGACTTTGCAAGGCTTTATGGCCTATGAATCACTGTTCTTGTCATTGGTAGTGAATGTATTTCTTAAGAAACCCTTCTGGAATTCATTCTGGAAAAAATATTGCTGTGGAGCTCCTCCTTGACCATACCTTAACATTTTGATGCCTTGTGATGGGGCTATTGGTCTGGCTCAAGGAAAAGGTGGGGCTTGTAAGTGCTATGTCTTATCTTCACACACAGGATAAGGGAAAGACCTGATCTTCCTTATAAATTATTAATAAATAATCATAATTAGACTGCGATTAAAACAGGAGACAAATGATCTCTAATGTGGAGAGGATCCTTTCTGAATTCAGAGACAGAGGAAAGATGAAAGGCTCTTCAGAAGTAGGGCCCAGGCTCAAATTTCAAAAGCAGGTTTCTTTTCTAATTGTTTTGCAATTTTTCACGTAAATTTCTGACACACATGTAGCACTAAAAGGGGCTCACTTTGTAGGGGCAAATGCACTCATCTTATGCAGTAGCAACCATCTTTGTGCACAGTTGTAATGCACAGTTGTAAAGCTCCACATTTCCCACTGTGCCTGCTTTCCCCTGAAAACTGCAAATGAGTGCTTCTGTCTGCAGTACAGGTTGCCCATGCCTGATCTACCTCCAGCTGCTGCAAGACAGTCGCTTAGGTTTTTCTGTGCCAGTGAAGAAAACCAGTCAGGGAACATGTGCAGAGCCCCTGGCATAGCTATCCTCTCAACACTCCCTTCGCCCTCAAAAGAGCATGTCTTCATCTGTGCTGCCTTTGGGAACTGCCCTCCATCGTCAAACACCCCATAAGCATTGATGAAGTAGTGATAATTATCACAGCCCACACCAGGATCAGACTCACAGAGCTGGAAGACCATGTGCCATTGCTCACAGTCTAATTAACCCTTACAGGAACAATCAGGTGCCTCACACAGCATCTGCCCCTTCCCTGCATGCACCCTCTTATCTTTAGGGATTGTTAAAGGGTAGCGGCATATGGCTCCCCCCATTTCCCCTTTCCTGCCTGCTGGGGCTGGTCTCAAGGGGCCATAACCTGCAGCCCCCACAGCCTTGGTGTCCATTGCACCAATGCATTGCACGTCCAATGCTCACAGATGTGTCTTTAGTGCTGCTTTGGGACACACTGGCCCATGTGGCTGCAGGAGTCCAGGGGACAGCAAAACCTGTGAAGCCAAAGCAGCTGGGTAACCAGCAAGCTGGAGTTTCTGCTCAGAGCAGAAAAACTAGAGAGAAGACAAAAATCTTCCTAGAAGATTTAGTTTAATGATACCAATTAATGTATGCCTGGTACTGAAGTTATGTTCTTGGTTTTTACGTTTGTTTGTGAGTGTTGTTTTTGTTTGAGGTGTTTTTTGATTGTTTTTCAATTCAGGACTCTCAATTTTTTGAGACAGCTAGGAGGGATTCTGTTCTTATGAGCAGATACTCATTTCACATTTCAACTTGCCTAAGTCAGGTCCTGAGTTAACTTTCCTTAGCCGAGGAGTAAAAGAGTTGAGAGCAATTTTTGATGTCTGAAACCTGCAAGTAGTATATTCTCTTCTTAAAATCGGATGTCTAGAAATAAATTCCTATCAGGTTTATTTTTTTCTGGTGGATGTGATCTATCTTCTGTCTGACACTATTGTGTCAAAAGACTTGGATGATTCTAGGTATCATCAGAATAATCACTTGCCTGCTAACTGCAGTGCCAGTGCCTGTCCGTGTCTATCAGCACAGAAAAAATCTTCACCAACTCAGATGTCTGCAAGAACATCACAAACTTTTATCCTGCACTCCTCTGAAAACTTTAAGCCCCATTTTAAGTTCATTGATCTTTTCACAGCATTTGGTGGCCTAAGCCAACGGCTCATAGTCCAAAATAAGAGATTTGATCATTTGGCCAACCACCCCCTATTGCAGTCACAGATTAACTACCCAGTGCCTTGGACATGGTGTGGGTTAGGAAATGATGCTCACAAGTGTCTGCTGCCGGCTGGTGAGTGGGAGTGCTGGGATGCTGCAGACATCATCCGGATGCACACTCCAGGGTGTCTGCACTTGTTCAGCCTGGTCTTCTCTGAAAGCAAACCCAAAACATCCCTGCATCCCTGCACAGCATGCTCAGTCCTCTGCTCGGGAAGAGGAGTGGAGAGGGACAGCACAAAGTACAGACAAGAAATATTGGTTACGTGGCTGTGGCGTGTTGAAAAGCAGCAATGATTAAAGCAGTATGTGAACTTTTTGAAGTGTGAGGATGAGTGAGACAAAAATATTGCACTATTAATGAATCCCAAAAAGAGAAAGGATATCTTGCCAGAGATCCTAACCCCTTTCTTCTCATATTAATCTTCCTGTCATGCCTCATCATTGGAGAGACCATGTAGTTTCTGCAACATGTGCAGCACTGTGCACTCTACATTTTAATTCCTTGATCCTCCGTGTCATCTTTTTTACACTTTTCTGTTCTCTTTCTGCCAAGTTGTCTTTTCTCCTCTCTATCCTGACAGACAATTAGGTTTCTTATGTAGATCAGGAGAGTGATAAATTAGTGATCTGTTTGTTAACTGTGATGAACTACCAAGGCCAGCTCCCCAGCCTGGAGCAGAACTGTGCTGGGGAGGTTTGTGTGCCTCACATGCATCCCAGGCTGCATGTGCTCCATTGCACTGGGGCCCTGCTCTGTGCAGGAGCTGTGCTGACTTTGGGTGCACTGAGGCAGCATTGAACAGGAACCATGTGTTTCCCCTGCAGCCCTGTTGGCTACCAGCTCAGTGGAGAACTCCACCGTCTGTGAAAACCTTCTGACCATGTAAATTCACAGACTTCTCCTTATCTGACTATGCCCCCGTTCTGAGAAAGCAGGAGGGAGGAGCTGTAGTGTTTAGGCTTTGTGGTGAACACTCAAAAATAGGTACTTTCTAGGTTCTGTCTGTGTTTAGTGGCATAACTTGCAGATGAGCAAACAGCAGTCATTGTCTATGTTTTTTCCTCTCCCCACTGCCGTGTGGGAGATCTGACAACTGATACCCCTAACTTTACAAACAGAAATATTCAGATACATTCTTGTCAGTAATGAAACTATAGTCCTAAGTCTGTTATTAAAAAAAAAAAAACCAACTTAAATTAACTTGCTCATGTGAGCGAATTACTGCATATTAGCTATGGTAATTGGCTGTAGGCAAAATTCAGACAAGCATGCACTCAACATCTGCCCCAGTTTAGCAGTACATACATTGCCACCAGCAGTGGATTGTCTAGCACAATGTAACTGGTGTTTTAATCTTTTCTTGTCGTGGCAATGAAAAATTCCAGGAAAACCCCTGCTTGTGGCAACACTTATTCATGTTCTGTATTAACCAAATGTCCCCAAACTCAGCAGCTTACAGAGTTTTTAGTTTATTTAGACTCCAGCAGCTGCTTTTGTACTGTTTGTGGTGAGGTTTTTTGCTTGCTTTTGGTTTTCCTATGCTTCACTTCAGCTTCAGACACATGACGTTTCACCCAGATATGGCTAAGCTAAGGTCAGACACATCGGGTTAGGAGAACCAGCGTGTTCTTGGCACTTGAGCCCTGTGCACTGCATAAACTGCCAGTTATGTGAAAGCTCCGTGGGAGATCACAGAAGATGAGCTGCAGTAGGCAAGGCATTCCTCCTTAGCCAGCTTGTGAGAAAATTCATTCTTCACCATCCCCTGGCCCTTCGCAGTGTCCCATCTCCAGACCTGCCAACTTCCTGTACTCTGAGGGAGGGCAAATCTGTAAGAGCATGTGACTGTGGAGTGTATTGCTCTTAAAAAGTTGCATCTTACTTGGAGTCTGATTTTGTCCTCTTAGAGCTTCCTACTACTCAATTTTTTTATGTCTTTGCAGGAAGTTAAAAAAAATGATCCCATTAGCGTAAGAACTACTCTGATTCTTGTAATCAGGCATCTGATGTGAAGCAACCGTAGTTTCATAAATATATATTAATTGTATGAATTGTACGGCCATGTACTTTTTTTTTTTTTGGCTTGTGTTCTAGATGATGAAGCAGATGACTTAGCAATCTGTTCTGACCTTAAAAATCTAGGAATCTATGTTTGTGACCCTCTGCAGAGACAGACATATTATGCCAAAAGATCTTTTTCTCTTTCATCCAACAAGAAACTGTTACAGAACTGAGACGTGGAATCAGTGGTGTATCTGAATGCTAATATCCCTTTATAATTAAGCAAAAAGTGATAATTAGTGCAGCCTGATTTGCTGAAAGTCTTTGTGGTTTTGAATGCTCTCATTATCTCCAAATAATACCTAGCTTTGTAATGCCATCTTCAAATAATTATCATCTGTGAGTTCCGGGTAGTAAAACTGACAATGAACTAATCAGGCTTACAACTGCTAAGATACTCTAATAGACAAAATATTTGACTTGAAATATAAAGTGCAATAAATTGCATGGTCCCCATGTCCAGAGAGACTAATGAGGTGCTCTGAAACGTATGGCACAAAGCCTGAGCTGCTGAAGTGGTGTCAGAGTGTGCAGATTCTGAGTCTTTTTAAGAGAGATCAAGGAGGAATGTCTAGTAATCTGTGTGCCTCAGCTTTTTGCAAAATGGGTGATGATTCCAGTCAGCTGGAGTCCCTGAAGCTTCTACCAGTGACTATGACAGTCTATTTAAAAATCTCTACTTCTCTTGTTTTCCAGATTATTCAGGACAGAATATTTAAGCACATATCACGTAACAGCTTAATATGGAACAAACATCCTGGAGGGTTATTTGTACTGCCACAGTATTCCTCATATCTGGGAGATTTTCCTTACTACTATGCTAATCTCGGTGAGTGAATCCTTGCTATAATGTAGTAGCATGTGGAATTTCTGATAGAAATTTGAAATTTGTTCTTAGAGTAGCATGTACCAAGTGATTTGCCTTTCGTTTATCCTGTGTCAATCTTTCTTCCCTGCCTACTGTAGACTGGAATGTCTCCGACTCATCAACATGCATCATGTGCCTCTCCCTTGCAAAGATTGTTTGACAAAAATCTATGTCCGTTCATACTTTTCAGTTGCTGGCAATTAAGGCCTGAGTTTCTGACCCATTCATGGCCTGAGGGGACATAGGAGGAATAGCTTTTTCCTTTCTTTGTTTATTGGTGCTTGGCAAATTGGAAAAGTGGTAATTTACCCATGACACTTGTTATTGGAGTGCACAGTTGGTATGGATTTATTCCCCATACTATGTGTCTTCATATGGATCCCACTAGAAGTGAACAGGGATTAGGTTCATGGCTTTTTCCTGAAGCAGAGCTTGAACAATGAGTTCTGCAGGTGAATGTGCCTACAGGCTGAAGTAATCCTGCTTACCAGACTGCTGCTACTTTTGACTCAGCCCGTGCCATCCCACTTGTGTGGATCCGTACTGCTCACCTACTAAAAATTCACAGTTACTGTGTTAAAAATGGGAGAAGAAGGTTTCTGTTGTAATTTTGATGAAAAACGACTGTGACCCCACACAGATGAATTTAGATGATGTTGAGAGCGGTAATGAAGGGTAGACGCCAGTAGGATCTGTTATTTCAGGCAGAAAAGGAAATCATAGCGAGTCAAAAATATCAGAATGGAAGGCAAGGATGCAAGCAGAATTATCAGCTCAGGAGGTAATTGATGATGCATGTGGATGAGTGTCAGCCCAGAAAGGGCAAAAATTTTACAAAGGCTGTAATGAGACGGAGGAACCTGAACAAACTTCTGGAAGTTGTGGAGATAGTCTGTAGAAAGCCTCAAGCATCCAGAACCAGGCAGCAAAACAGAGCCTGTGTCAAGAAAGACATTTGGTTGATCAAACTAGATGTCAATATTATCTGTGG
The DNA here is from genome assembly GCA_013396655.1 of Campylorhamphus procurvoides. NCBI lineage: Eukaryota > Metazoa > Chordata > Aves > Passeriformes > Dendrocolaptidae > Campylorhamphus > Campylorhamphus procurvoides. The sequence continues at coordinate 260,057 of WBMV01007501.1, read as the reverse complement.
GACAAACTGGATAAAAGAAAGATAGCAGGACATCTGTGGAAATAGCGAAGGCAGTAATTGTCTTGGAGGCAGGTAATTCAGAGGGTATGGGAGTTAACAGGAAGTGTGATCTCCTCATCTGGTATCCTATTATCTGAGATAAAGGGATATGGCCTAAAAAAACATGGCAAGGTTTGCTTTAAGAACAGATTGTTTTTTCCATCTCCGAAGTCCTTTAACCTGTACTAACTGAGGCAGTTTTGTCTTTACTGAACACGTACATTCTCTTCACTTCAGGTCTGAAGCCTCTTTCCACATTCACTGCCGTTATCCATGCAGTAACTCCCCTGGTTTCCCAATCTCAGCCTGTGCTGAAACTCCTGGTTGCTGTAGCCAAGTCCCAGTACTGTGCACAGGTAAGCAGTGCTGTTTGGCTGTCGGGCACGGTGGAGAAAAACCACCCTGCCAGGAATGAAGAGCCTAGTGACTCAGCCCTGTTTCGGCCCGCTGTTTCAATGCTGATGTTTCTGTCCTCTGAGATTCCTAGTGCCTGTGACCTACTTGCATGGGAAACAAAAATTCTGAGTATAATGGGAGTGGAATAGAGATAGTGATTAAAACCCTTTGTGACATGAGACAGGTAAAATAATGACTGCACTTTGAAGATCAACATTGCATGTGCTGCAAACTGCAAAAGGATGTCTGTGCTTCAAGAGCCATTATGTGATCTTCCTTCCTCCAACTGTGGTTCTTCATATCATCAGTGCCAAGATTCTGGTTTCTCTAAAAGCAGCCCTGGGGAGTTCAGTAGGAGCACCCTCTTGCAGTGGAGTGTCACAAGAGTAAATGACCGACATCCGTATGACCTGGCTGAGACAGAGACTTCCCTAGTTCCTGTCCAGCCTCTATTTGCCTGAGAGGATATATATTTTAAGTACTCCGGTTGGGTGAAATTACTGTAGGAAGTGGTATTTTTATACAGATTTGTGTCATTGCTTTTGATTTTGAAATACCTAACTTGAATTTAACATGTGTGTCTGGAGATCTGAGACCTTAGGTTTTGGACTGCATTGCCACAATGGTCTCTGATCATGGTCCAATATTCTCTTTCAGATTATTGTTTTATGGAATTGTGATAAACCCCTCCCAGCCAAACACCGCTGGCCTGCCACTTCTGTGCCTGTCATAGTCATTGAAGGAGAGAGCAAGGTAGGTGGAGAGAAGCATGGTAAAATGCTGCCTATATTCTTGGATAAGACAAGAGTTTATTTTTCTGGCTGCTTTGGTGAAAGCTTTGTAGTTCCCAGCTGCATGACAGCTCCTTTCTATTGCCTAGCCTTTTGTACCAGCTTGGTCACAGATTTGTGTTTCATGCTTGGGCCCCATGCTCACAGTAGTCATCAGCATAACAATTAATGCCTTGAATATGAGATTTACAGGTGGGACCCAGTTTTGAAATGTGATCCCAAGAGTAGGTAGTGCTGACCCCGTCTTCAGAGATTTCTGTCTCTCCACCGGTGCATGAAGGTAGTGATGCAGCTTCAGCATTGAGTCTGAGCAGTCAGATGCAAGACTTGAGGGTCAGCTTTGGACTCAGAAGCAGAGGAAAAGATGAAAACAAGCCTTTGAAAAGTACCTTTTCTTATGGCCTTGTGGGGTACTGCTGTCAGTGATGGGATTCCACCACCAAAAAAAGATGAAGGGACATGGGACACTTGTGTGGGAGCAAAACCACCATGTTATCTCTTGCTGTGCAACACACGTCTGTACTTTCACAAAGTCAAAACAGACAGCATCAGATGAGAAAAGAATGGGTTTTTTTAAATCCACACTGAAGTGGATGATTCCTTTCCAATGAGAGAAGCAAGACTTCTTGCTTCTAGACTCTGAAACAGATTTGGGCTGGTCTCCTCTGCAGCCTGTCAGCTGGCTCTTGAGCTCTGCACTGGTGAGGGAAACTTTCAGTTGCTTTGGCTGCACAATCCTATTTTGAATTTATAATCCTGTCTTTGGTCTTTCCCCTCTGTCACCTTAACAAAGGGGAAAGAGAGAACCCTGCAAGGTTGGCAGCTAAAGACTCTTGCCTTGCTAGCCATGTAAACAGTATCAGGAGAGTTGCTGCAGAGCCAAGGAAGGCTTACAGTGATTTCTGAGCCTTTTGATTGTTCTGGGTTTTTTTATTTTCTCTTTGTAAAACTTGCAGAGGTGAGATAGAGGAGAAAGTCTCTGACCAGTTCTACAATGTTTGTAGAAATTGGCCCCAGGCACTGTTTAGATTACAAATGAGTCTCCTGAGTACACAAAGGTGTGTTTATACTGGACAGTCTCTCCCCTCTAGTATCCAAGCATATGCCAAATAGCTTCTTGCGTGGAAAGCTGTTTGTTTGGACAAAGCTTGCAGAGCCAGAGCAGTGCAGTTCAAGGGTTGCATGAAGGAACTGCTTCTCATCTCCAGACTTAACTGAAACATACCGGCAGGCATGTTACTCCGTGCAGGTGATCACAGAGGTCTGTCTTTACCTAACCTTAACTCTTCCCCATGAAATCAAGATATATTATCACACCCATTTTACAGAAAGGAGCTTTAGCTATAAAAGAAATACATGTCTAGTCCCCACTGTTGTAGTATTTGACAACTTTGCATGGTCTGTAAAAGATTGGGGGTGAGAATGTGGGTCTCCTACTGGCTATTTGCTCTGCTTTGCCTTAGTGTAAGTGAAACAAAACCATCAATCCCAGCCCGATCACCTCTTGTACCAGCCACTGCCTTCCCAGAACAAGGCCATCACAGCAATGAAGAGATGCTCTCCAGACAGACATTGTGAACATCCTGATTATGGAGACAGAGCTTTCTCTGAATCAAGGCATAGGTTCCAAACAGTTGCTCCCAAACAAGTTGCAGGGGATGCAGAACTGACCATGTCCATTATGAGAGATGTGTAAAATTCTTCCATGTCTCTGTTTCCATGCAGTGACTTCCTGGGCTTGACTTTTGTCATGTTTTGCTGGCATAATACATGGGAAAGGGGTCTAGTAACTAACCAGGCTATTTTTCCTAGAAAATGAGGGAAACAAATCGTGTTGTGTTCTTGTTACATCAATTTCAAAAGGTGCTAATTAGTCTGCTAAAGAAATCATATAGATTTTCATTTGCTGTTATCTTTTTGATCCACCTTGCCCATCTACTTCTTGTTACTTTGAGGACTGTGCTGCCATATATTTCAAAAGCTTATTCTGCATATAGGTTTATATATAGAATGGTTTGAGTTGGAAGGGACCTTAAAGATCATCTAGTGCCAATCCACCTGCCATGGGCAGGGACAGCTCCCACACTAAACCAGGTTGCTCAGAGCTCCATCCTGCCTGGCCTTGAACACTTCCAGGGATGGGGCATCCACAACTTCTCTGGGCAACCTCTTCCAGTGCCTCACTACCCTCACAATATTTTTCCTAATATCTAATCTAAACCTACTCTCTGTCAGTTTAAAGCCATTTCCCCTTGTCCTGTCACTATATGTCTTTGTACCCACTCCATCTTTCTTGTGGGGTGCCTTCAGGTACTGGAAGGTCTCTTAGAATGTGACTTTTTAAAATGCTACAATACCTATATAATTTTCAATGCAAAGCCCCCTCAATTGATGCATGTTATATAGCATATTCTCCTTTTTTGATGGAGAATCTTGTACCATCCTGGTATTATAACATCCTTCACACGCCATCTGGGCTGCTTGGTTTCCCAGATGCATAACCTTACGAATGCTGCAAAGTCCATCTCGGTGTTCATTATCTTTGATCCTCACACTCCATGGGAGAGCCGAGGGACAGTCAGCTACCAGGGAAAATGTCCTCTCCAGAGAAGCTGTAGTCCATGTAATTCACAGTACAGACCATTGCAGTTTGTCCAGAGAGGGAGGTCTTTTCAGAAATTACTCCTCAGATAGAAGGTGTAGGCTGACTGCTGGGGTGACAAAAATGACGCTCTTTCACTCTTGATATGAAGGGTCCTTTTCATCATACAGAAATATGCCATGTACCTCAGACAAGAGGAAATAAAAGTGACTAATAAAATGGAGCATTTACCTTGGAACTGAGTACTTCAATGATTTTTATTTCCTCCCCTTCCTGCCTTGGGTACCCACAGGTTATGAGCAGTCGCTTCCTGCCCTATGACAACATAGTGACAGATGCAGTGCTAAGCCTGGATGAGGACACTGTGCTTTCAACCACTGAGGTAAGGGTCTCTCTCATTCTGGGAGCCTGCTTGGCTCCTGGGCTCAGCCTGAGCACAGTTATGTTCTTCTCTTGGCTTTTCCAGTGAGCAAATGTTGTAAGATTTCCTTCCACACTCCTCAAATTTAATGTGTTGCACTTGTTTCAGCAATGCTGCCACTGCCTGCCATCAGAGGAGCTTTTTGCCCTGGTTAATTGGCTCATCATTAGCATATGGTTCTTCCGTTCCTTATTATTTTAGTAACATAGCTGCAGGCGGGTGTAGGCAGCCAAGAGCAGTCAGCTTTAATATTCTGTTCTCACTTTTCTGATGGGGGGAGGGGAAGCTTCCCCGTGTTATCAGTAGGGTGTAGGTGGAGAAGGAAGGGTTGTCAGCAGCAGGGGACTGCTATCACTTCAAAAGACAGCATTACCATCCTAGTGCAGGATTTCACTGAGGAATGCTCTGTCACCATTGTGTCGGCCCATAAAATTGGAGATCTTTGCTAGTTTAGGTGCTTGAGTGTTTGTGCCAAGAGCAAGATAGCACTAAGAAAAGAAAAATACTGTAGAAAACCAATTTTTACAACTGGGATGAGTATTGATTTCTAGAACCTCTTCCTGAGAACCACAAGGGAAACTGATGACAGTTTATATAGAGTGCAATATTTGAGAAATACATTATTAATGATGGCCAGGGAATAGCTTGAAAAATTCCATTTTCTTTTGTTTCCCCTTTTTTTCCCTCTGTTCATGGCCATCCTCTCTCCCCATTTCACCTTTTTAAAAATGCATCTTTGTCAGTGATGGGGATGCTACCACTACTTATATATCAGTGAAAAAATGCATAACATTAATCTTCAGTCACTGCTATATGCCCTAAGATTACTGAATTTGTTCTAAATGGATGAGATTGCAACCATGGTAAGACTTCTCAGGGAATTCATTCACTGAGAGGTTATTTGCAGCAATCCAGTCTGTGAATTGCATAAGGATTTGGGGCTTTGTTTTGTTTTAACTGATATTTGTCATCCAAACTTTGGAGTCATTCAAGCTTCTGGAGTACATATGAAATAAATAAATAGTATTTCTCATGGGGCTTGGCCATGTTTTACCCTAAACATTCTGAAATGCTAATATTTGTTGTTGAGTGAGAAAACATGCAGGTTTCTTTGTGGCTTCTCTCTCATGTGAGCAACCTGCAGCTGATCCTCTGTGTTTGCACAGTGGTTATTTGCTCTATGAGCCCCATGGCCCCCTGTGCTGCAGACAGAAGCAGCTGTCCAGCTCTTGCCAGCACCCACCTTGCTGTCTGCCAGTGTGCCAGGGTCAGCAGCTCTCCTTGGTGGCTCTCCATGCAAAGCTGGTGAGCCTCCATTACTTCTCCCACTGTACAGCTTATGCAAATGTGGGGTGACATTTCCCTCGAAACTGGCTGCTCAGGGGTGGTGGTTGTGGCAAAGCTTCAAGGCCCAGAGCAGGCAATTTAGAAACGTGGTCAAACACAATCACATTCTCATTGAGAGGAGCAGACACCAGGCACATCCTCTGGACTGTCCGGCCCTGGAGTAGGAAAGGTTTTCCATTCACAACAGAACGGTGTGTAATTGCTCGATGAGAGGAGCTGTTCCACGTGCACAGAGGGATGTGTGCATGGGAAGGAATTAGAAATCAGCATGGGTCAGTGATCTGGAGGTTTAAGAGACTGGCAGCTTGGCTGGATTTTCCTGCTGATCAACTGAGAGTGACAGTGCTGCTGGAAATTATATAGGATGAGAACGGAGGGATTTTTTCTTAATAAAGGGAGTTTTCTCTTAGGGTGGTTGCTTTAGCGTGTCTCGCTGGTACAAGGACAGATAGTTGAAAGCACAAGAGAAGGCACTGAGTGCAGAAGCATTATTATTTATTTAAGTTTGAGATTCTCAGACTTCTCTAAAGAAAACAGATGTCATGTTTTATGGGAAAGGCCTTCTATAGGGAAAAAAACCCCTTTATTGCTTTCATGTGGTATTGATTTGGATGAGATCAGAACTATCACAACGGTAACTGGTTTGTGCACATTGTCTTTCTAGTTGGCCTCAGATTCCTTGAAACAACTTTAAAGAAAATACCCAGTCCCTAACTTTGTGTTTCAGTCCATGTGTGACTCTTCTGTTTCGTAAAAACACTTGTAAATGTGAGAAGACTGACAGTAATCAACACGAAATGGGACTGTTCTCAGAGTGGCTATTTTTTATCCAACCTCTACACTCTTGACTTCGGCTGTGCTCTTGGAAAGCTTTTCAGACATTTTTGAGCAACGTTTTAGGTCCCTCTGGTACTGGAGGAAAAACTCAATGTGCAGTGCAGAATCAAAGCCCTCGTTTTCTTGGGTTTGACTAGGACAATTAGAATTGTCTTTACCTCATTTTAAAATTTCAGTCTAGCTAGTGCTAGACTAGCTAAAATCTAGCTGAAGTGGAAGGACTGCCAACCAGCTTTTTATTGATAAAAATATTTCCATATGTAGTTACCAAACTCTTTTCAAATATAATGCTAACAAGCCTTTTGCAAACCACCCTAGTCATCCCTTTCCTAGTACCACCAGGGTTTGTTTGGTGGGATCCTGGAGTAGCAGTGTCTTGTCACTTCTCAGTTCTCAGAGATTTGAGTTATTAAATTAGTTACAGCAAGAAAATAAAATAAAAAAAACACATTGGCAGCATTTGACATCCTCTTGTGGCTCATACAGTATTGAGCATTTTTCTAAAAGTTTAGATTCCTGATGCCATTTAACTAAATGTGAATCTAGTCTTCCTCATGGTTAAGATATTATGTTGAACTTTTTTGGTCATGTAAACAGTCTTAGAAGCGTGACTGGTATGGTCTTCATAATGCTCAAAACAGATGAAAGATATAAATGGACTCTGCACTGACTGCCTGTTTTAATTTCACTGAGCCACCTTCACAACTTAAAGTGTTTGACTCCTGATTTTCCAAGCTTCATGTTAACAGTGCTAAAATGGTAGGTGAGATACAGGAAGATGTGTAAACGTTTCAGTTTACCACATAGCTATTACCTCTTGGTGTTGCATTGAAGTATAAATACATGCACCTACACCCATTCTTTCTGTAACTTGAAAAGGTTTGGTATATAAAGGGCAGGTTTGAAAATGTTAATGTAATGCTGCGATGCTCTAGACTCCCTTTAACAGGAACCATTAAAATGTGCATAATTACAGGGCAAAATGTCAAGCAGTCAGTTTAATTTACCGATGAATATATAGAATTAATGTTTTGCAACAGTTCCAAGATTTTGAATCGCGAATTAGTGACAAGGTAATAGTTTGTTTTGTTGACATTTGTTGAAACAGTTTTGGTATTCATTTGGCCTGTGCCTTTGTCCACAGGTGGATTTTGCCTTTACAGTTTGGCAGAGTTTTCCAGAGAGGATTGTGGGGTACCCTGCACGCAGTCACTTCTGGGACAACACTAAGGAGAGGTGGGGGTATACCTCCAAATGGACTAATGACTATTCCATGGTATTGACAGGAGCTGCTATTTACCACAAGTAAGAACCCAGAGCATCTGCTGTCCTCCTTCTGTATGAAACAAAATAGTAAAGAGGGGGGTGGGGTGTTGGGGTGTAAAGAACATTCTTCTGGGGAGGGGGAAAAAATGGAAAGATGATAAGTGGGTCTACTTTTTATGGGGTAATAATTTAAGTTCTTGGTTTAGCTCTGGGGATCTGGTAATCATTATTGCGCTTGTTGGGTCTCTTTGAAGTCACTTGTGTTTTGAGGCAGTCGGACTGCTCTTTTTAACATCAGGAATTACACACTTCAAAGAGTTCCCGAATTCATTAAGCTGCTCGGCTGAATGGCCTATAGCATAGCAGAAAGGAGGTTACTTCCAGACCAGCTCTGGGTATGTGTTGGCTGACAGCTACAGACTGCAAAGTCTTCTGGCTACTCTAGAAATGAAGTACAGTGGACATGACACAGCTCAGCATATTGCAGCATGTTGGAGAAACACCCTGTTGTTAGGACTTCAGCAGAACAAAGTCCTCTCTAGATTTTAGGAAAAAGTCAGAAAATTCTGGAGTATCTAATCCGCATCCCCACAAAGGAGAAGACAGGCCGTAGGGGAATGGTATAGGCCCAAAGGAGAATAATTTCAACAGTAAGAATAGTAGTAGGGAAGTTTTACTAGGCTTCTTTCCAACTGAACAGTTTGGAAAGAAAATGTGCAGGATGAATTCATCAGTGTTGGCTATCATGTTATAACAGTGTGGGGCTCTCTTTCCTACTTGTCCTTTATCTTGATACTTAGGTCTGCACTGTTTCTTTTAACCCAATTACCAAACGGGTATGTTCTGTTTCTCCATTAACGCTGTTTACTCTCTTGATGAGAAACTGGTTTGTTTTCCCTTCTTGTTGGAGGATGAGACTAAAGAAAGGAAGTTGTATACTGGCAGTTGGTTACCAAACTTGTGTCTGAACTGAAATTGAAATTGTGAAATAGAGCTTTTGATACCTGGAAGCCCAGTGACTTTTATTAATAACACTGCTCTTGTTTTCCAGATATTATCACTACCTGTACACTCATTACCTGCCTGCCAGCCTAAAGAATATGGTGGACCAACTGGCCAATTGTGAGGACATTCTAATGAATTTTTTGGTGTCAGCTGTGACAAAATTGCCTCCAATCAAAGTAACACAGAAAAAACAGTACAAGGAGACCATGATGGGACAGGTATGTATCCCCAGCATGTTTCAGCAGTCGGGATGCATTGATAATATAAGGGATTTGCTTTCAACTTAGGCTTACAAAGTGATACAATTCTGTCAAATTGTTTTGCAGGGCTTTTTTTTAGCAGAAATGTAAATGGACTTTAGATATGCATATTATAATGAAAGAAAAGGAAAAATGGCAAATGTCTGCTGTGGATGTTGCTTTCCTTCATAGTTTTCTCACACAGTGTTATTCACGGTGATCCCAAACTCCTGCAGCTGACTATTGTGGTGACTGAATTTCAGTTAAACTCTAGTTTTCTAATTAAAATATTCTAGACCTAAGACTTGGCCATGGAATGCTAAAAGCCAAAGTAAATTCTAGAAAGGTTTTCTAATTTTTATTGTTATTAATTAATATAAATGAATCAGGCTGTCCCAGTGCTATTTTAATTTAGTGTGATTCAAGCACTGACATTGGACTGTCACAACAAGAGGTAATTTGTGATAGGCAAGTAGTATTTTCCCACAAGGAACATTTTGTCCCAGTCATGCCATCACTCACTAGCAGCCAGGAAACGCTTGCTTTAGATCCTCTTCCTGCTACTGGATAAGCCCTCGGTCTCTACAGAAATGGAAATACCTCTAGTAACAGGGATACTTGGTAACTTGAGGGCACTGGTCCTCCTACCCTGTGTGAGAGCAGTGAGAGAGATAGGAAGTCCTGCAAAACCTGCAAGTCCTGAACAGCCTCCCATCTGTGCTGCCACAGTGTCTGTGATTCTTGTTGCAAACAGTACCATGATTACTAGGGGGCAAAAGAATTAGGGGCCTTCTATTTTCCCCTCACATTTCCTCCTATTAGCATTACTTGGATCTTTGACTGAGGAGTGGCCATGACAGTTCATAAATTCCTTTATCTGTATGTCACTGCACTTTCACCTGAGGTATAGGTAGCATTCAGCAATTCAGACTCATCTGGGTGCCCAGAAGACCTTCTGTGAACAAGAAGGTGCCATCCAGAAAGTAGCTATTGCTTCCAATTTCTGCTTCACCACTCCACAGGGCTGTGCTTTGCCTGTTTGGCAAAGCCTGAACATTCATTTTTCATCCTACAGCGTGGGTGACTCGAGTCAGCCATGAACTATAACTCTCTCCTAAAGACAAGTTGTTCCTGCAGCTTTGGGAAATGTAATGGACCATGTTCATAATTCCTTGAAAGACAAATAAAAAATTAACATAACCTCAGTGTTGTGACAGAGATTAATAGTCGTATGGAAATTCACTGTTAATGGCCAAAATGTCTGCTATAATCCTCTAGCAACAAGCTTTTACTTGCTCTTTAGTGGCTCGGTATAATCAGGAGGCTGTAATCAATGCACATTGTAACCTACCACTTGAGCTAAACTGGACAGGCCTTGGACAAAGATCAAGTCTGATACCACAGTCATTTGGCAAGTCCCTGACTTTATCAGTTTCTTCATGTTTTAATTTACATCCTTTGACTTTATGAATTTGTATTTGTTTTTAAAGCATAGTGGAAACATAAGTGCTAGAGAGAGATGCATGGGAAGTGGCACCAAAAACCCCCTTAGGTTCTCAGCATTCATACTTTATCTTAAATAATAGTTTTATTATGTTTATAAATGTCCTTTAGGTGCAGATAAAGAATCATAACAGCTTTAAAGCTGTTAGGGCCTTTTTTTCTAGAGCTGCTGAGTTTCAGTGGACTTCCACAGGGATTACAGCTGCCCTGAACTTTGGAAAATCAGGCCACAGTATTTTGCATGTATGCAGTCAAAGACCTTGTGTCTTCCTTGCGTCAGAGTTTAACGTGATGTAGTTTGGAACTTCAGTTAATTTTCTTTGTCCATGAGACAGCAGTCTCTGATGCACAGGCCTTGGCCAGTGGGACTCTGGAAGCACCCTGCTTTTCACTGCAGGACGTCTACACACATGAGTAATGCCAGGCACATTAGGGCTTCTGCTGAGCTCAGCTGCAAACTGGTTGGAATTACTTGTGTATAAATTTCTGCAGATCTGGACTGCAAAAGTGCAGTTTTGACCCTGAGAAACTGTAATAATTGTTTTGCTCCTATGGCTGAAGACCAGGCAGGCAGCAGCTGGCCCAGGCTTGGGTGTGCATCTCGTCTGTAAGGCAGTGGCCACCTTGTCTTTCCTGGTGGTTATCAAGAACTTGTTCTACCTCTGAAATAACTGGAGGGTTTGAAGGGAAGAAGAGTGAGGGATGGGGTGAAATAGAGTGTGGCGAGCTGTGGGAGGGCTGCTCATGGGTGTTGTGCTCCACATCAGTCTGGCTCATGGTTGAACTCCAGTTGTCACGTGCCACTGCCCTCTGCTCTGTTTGGAAAGCTGAGGGTGTTGGGCTCACCACTGTTGGCTCTGCTGTGGGCAGGGTGTCCTTCCCTGTTTGAACCCCCTTGAGTGGATTCAGCTGCCACAGAGCCCTGGTGTGGCTCAGAACTGCAGGTGGCACCCGCCCTGCCCACCATCCTGTGTGTCGTGGCCAAGGTCTGATCTCTGCTCTCCACTCTCCCCTCCTCACAGACGTCCCGGGCCTCGCGCTGGGCTGACCCGGACCACTTCGCCCAGCGGCAGAGCTGCATGAACACTTTCGCCAGCTGGTTTGGCTATATGCCGCTGATCCACTCGCAGATGAGGCTCGACCCCGTCCTCTTTAAAGACCAGGTCTCCATCCTGAGGAAGAAGTACCGAGACATTGAGCGACTCTGAGGAGCGCTGCTGAGGGGGCCGAGCCGCCCCCGCCAGACTGTGGCCCCGACAGCTGCTCCGGACTGCGCCCGCCCCCCAGGCTGCTGTCACTGAGACTAGGTCGTGTACAGTTTCATTATGGAACATTAAATAATTATTTTTGAAATGATTGCTATGCAGGTTTAAACTTTTTTAATGATCAAAAAAAAAACCTATTAAAAACAGAGTTCTTTCTTTAATCAAAATTGTGTTGGTTGTGACTATTTCAGAACTGCCATTTCTTTCTTTCATGCATTTGATTGTCAATGCAATTTTCATTCCTTTTCCCCTGCACAGTTAAATGCTGGAATCTCATGGGGAGAAAATGCAGCAGGTTAAGAAGCAAACTGAGCACAAGCAGAACAGAACTGAAGTATTAACATTTCTCATTTACTGCTGATTTTTAATTCTTTTCCTGTTTTCCCCAAGCCGGTAGCAGCCACTATGGCTAAACTCCTTTGGACAAAAATGAAAACTGGAGAACCCCTAAGGAAGCAGATGAGAGGGTAGATCCTTCTGGTTGAGGACCCCATTTTTAAAGGCAATCAGCCCTGCCTTGAAGCGAGAGAGGAGCGTTACTGTGGAGGAGCAAACTGGTGACACGGAGAACAGGGACACGCAGGCACAGCAGGGCTGCAGTGCCAGGTGTACGTATTGTGGTTGGAGTGGCACATCTGGAATGTCACTGCCCATGTGTGGCCCAGTAGCCCAGGGACAGTTGGCATGGCCAGCTGGTGTGGTGGTCATATGGGACACCTAGAGCCCCTGCAAGTCTCTGCTGCTGGGGGCAGTGGTGCCACTTGGCCGTGGCAGATAAACTTCTACAAGTGGCTTTGTTCTGAGGGCAAAAGGGGTGTTGACAGAAAATAAGAAAACGTGTTAGTGCTTGCAGTGCAGGAATTCGGCCTGTAACAAACTGGTTGATTTGAAATCAAAGCATGGGCTTCTCCTCCTTTTTTTGTTTTGCCTTTTTTTTTTGGAAGTGCTAATATGTCGAGAAATTCCCTCTTGGAGGTCTGACATTTGAAGTAAAGTCTATGGTCAGACTCTGGGTACTGACAGGAGTGCAGGAGTGGGTGCTCTCAGTTATACTTGGGGCAAGGTAGCTCACACAAAAAACCTGTCCCTGAAATACTGGTGCTGCTCACATTCCAAAATGGTTTTAACATTTCAAATATAAGTATTTTTAAATTGAAATATTCCAGTTGTTTATTTCTCTGTAGTCCGTTGCTTATTTATGTGTTTCTTTACATTGAGGTATGAAAATCGAAGCAGTCATTTGGGTCAGGAAGACACCATTCCAATTTGATAAGAAAATAAGCACTTTAACAATGTTTTAAACTCTCACATTTTGATGGGGTGCATTTGGGGTGCTCTGTAACTATCACTACCCCCAAGAGCTCTGTTAAAGTCGCAGCAAGAGGGTTTAGTGCCGATGCCTAGAAGACCAGCAAGCCTTTCTATACCTCATTCCTTTTTAAACAGGCAATCTGGTAGCAGGGATGAAGAGTAGTTGGACCAGAATTATCACCATTTTCATTCAGGCTCAGGCACCAATTTAATATGCAGCTTTAAGCAACTCCCATAACCAGGGCATGCCTCAGTTTCCTCCTTTGTAAAAGTAATAGCTACTGGTTGTAGAGAGAATGCTGTGAATCTTAAATAGTTTCTGTTGCTGGTAAGATCAGAATCCCTAAATGGAAAGTTGCTTTAAAAGTGCAGAGTACATATTGCTAAATGTTTGTATGCAACTTGACATGTAAAGACTTGCAGAGTGCTTTGCTTTGCGTATGTATTGCAATATTTTAACAGAGCACAGCGAGTTAGGGCAGGAACATCAGGTTCCTGACATTTCATGTTAGAATCATAGAATGGTTTGGGTTGGAAACGATCTTAAAGATCATCTAGTTCCAACCCTCTGCCATGAACAGGGACATCTTCCACTAGATCAGTTTGCTCAAGCCCCATCCAACCTGACCTTGAACACCTCCAGGGATGGGGCATCCACAGCTGATCTGAGCAACCTGTTCCAGTGCCTCACCACCATCACAGTAAACAATTTCTTCCTTATATATGATCTGAACCTGCCCTCTTTCAGTTTAAAACCATTACCCTTTGTCTTATCACTACACGCCCTTATAAATCTGAACCAAATCTTAAAAGGAATCTGCCAAAACATGTGAGACTGCAGCTAGTGATTTATGCTGCTGAAAGGAAGAGGTGCCACTTTTCCCACCACTACTGTTGTCCTCCCAGTCCCTGGCCATGCAGTCTCACCTGATGTGACACCTTCTGCCATGGTGGTGCCCACCAAATGTTTCTGTGAGCCCATTCAACTCTCTACACTCATGGAAAACTATCCAGTGATATACTGGCTTTTTCTAATGCCATTTTAGAGTTAAATCAGTGTGTGGACAGAAGTGTAAAGAGGCAGCAGGAGGTGGACAGAGCTAGAGAGGGAAAGGGAGCAGGATATACCCAGTCTGTGTAGGATGAGATGCTAATTCTGCTGCCCATATCTTGTAAAAACCTGAACCTCACTTCTCTGTGCTCTCAGGTCTGTGTTTGCTGATCTGCAGGGGAAGATGAAATCCAGTGGTTCAGTTTTCCAGAGTGAATGTCTCAGTGGCTCACATGGCACTTTTCCTCTTGGAGATCAGTTAGCTCTTTCAATGACTAGAATAGACCTTCTCTTTAGACTTGTTTTTTGGAGAACGTGCCAAACACTGGATGAGGTTGGCCGGGCTCACGCTTTGCTTGTGTTCTGTGTGCAAGTGGGCATGCAGCCGTGTCCACAAGAGCATCTGAAGCTCTAAGAAGCAGTCACTGGTCTGTAGCCAGCAAGAGGGGCCAGGGAGAGGGAAAGAGGGGGCCTTACAAAAACAGGAATTACAATTCCGCTAGAATTTTAGTTAGTGCCATTTGGGGACACGTGGGTTGAGGTTTTCATTCAAAAGGGAGTAACTATCTATTTTTGGAGTGCAGTGAGTCAGGCCAAGCTTTTACGCTGCTCTGTTGTAGTCACTTTTTGGGGTGGCTGAAAGAGACTGTGCTAAAGCTCACTCTCAGTGTGATTTGAGGCCCCTTCTGTTTACAGATTGCTAATTAAACAAGTGACAATGGAAGGCTTAGCTCCAGAAGGGATGTGGATAGGTAGGAGCATTTCTCTTTGCAGTACGTTACCCAGGCATAGTTGTCTTGCTAGGAAAGAATGTGCCTCATGGCCAGTCTCAAGAACAGTCATTGGTCTCCGTGTCCACGGCCTGGGGACCCAGGGGAAGAGCTGGACACAGACCCAGCTTAGAGACTCGTTGTGCTCTACTCAATGTGTCCGTTCTTGGCCAGCGCTCCTCGGGACAGCAGGCAGAGCCTCCCACCCGTACCTGTGTTGGGCAGAGTTGTGTTGTTTCCTTAGTGAATGAAATCACCCTTTTGTCATGTCCTAGGTGCAAGTTAATGGTTCTTTATTCTCTTTTTTCCCCTCCTGATTCAGATGGTGCTGAAACAAGGTTCACTCCTTGTTGCTCATTTTGTATTTTTTTTTAATTATTATGATTTTTCATTAACAGCAGGCTATGTTAGCCTTTACTTTACAGGTACTTGAATGCCTGATGACTTGACTGAGTGTTACGCATGTGGCCTTTTGTAAAGGTTACTGACCTTAATTTAATCAGGGGTGAGATGGGTGGATGAATGTGAATAGATCCATGCCATTAAAAAAGAATAAAAGTATGGATTAGAGTTTGGGAGAACTGATTAATTTTTAATTGCATGTATTAAAGGGGGAAAAATAAAAAAGAGAGAAAGAAACCCTTCCCAGTTTTAATTTGAATAAGATCTACTGCTGGAGGAAGGTTTCATGAGAAAAACACGACACAAAAATAGGGGCAAATTGTATAGATGGAAAGTGCCTGGAGCTCCTTGCAGTCTCTTGGGCCTGCACAAGATTTTATTTGCCCTCTTTCTATTTTGTGAGAACCTCTAGTTATTACCATACCTTTTTCTAGATGTGAATGTTTAAGCTTTTTAATAATTTCATAGTGAACACACTGGTGTGCTAATGCATGGCTATCGAGAGCTTTGATCTTTTCCGTTTCAAATCATGGATTTGATCAATTTCAGATTCCAATTTCTCTTTTAGAGCCAATTTTGACAAAGAAATTAATCTTTCACCAGTGAGCGCCTTTTAAAATAGCTCATTTACCAAAAGATGTTATTTGGAGAATGGAAGTCATCGTTTGACACTGAAGCAATGAAAGAAACAGCTAGGGGTAGGCTAGGATTTTTTACATGCCCAGTATAAAATGCTGTGTCCTCCTCTTTTGCACTCCCTCCTTACTAAAACTAAAAGACCACTCAGTGTTTGTCATAACATCTATATCAATTGACAACATTTTATTAATTCCTCCAGTTAAACATCCTCTTACAGCAAAGGATGGATGGGTGGTCTACTCTATTTTTTTTTTCCAGGCAGTCTCTGATGTCTGTCCTGGAAATGTGGCCTTCAAGGGCATCAGCCTGACAGAGCCATTTCCCTGGGCTTTAGCAGGACTTCATGGGATGGACCTGTGGTCTTCCAAGAAGGGACCTGCCCTGTGCAGGGTCTTAGCTGGTGTCTGCTGGAAATAAAACTGCATATTCCAAAATTTTGTACATCTCACCCTTGTTTAAAACTAAGTCAAGCTGGCCTTTATACCACTATTTTAACTGTCTTCACACACATTTTTAAAGTTGGAGTTAAATCAGGGGGAGTTAAATTAGGCAGGGGTTAAATTGGGGGGGTTATGGGACTCATCAGATGCTTTGAGATACTCCCTCCCACTCTTTCACAATGTTTTTAGTGACTATTTCACAGCGGATTAGTGATGATCCAATAGGCCTTGCGACCTTGTACATAATTCTGTATATTTATTTTGAGAGAAAATATGTATAGTGTTTGGATTATGAGAATGGAAACCTGAAATGGGAATTCTTAGGCTGGCAAATGTAAAGCAAAAAAGCAAACAAAAATACAATCTTATTTTGTATAAAATGTACATTTTTGAGAAAAATTTTCTAATGCATTACCAATGTTTTCATAGTGCTGCCACATCTTTTTTAAAGTGTTTCTCCCTCTTTGTTTGACTATTGACAACATGGTGCAATTAAACCTAAAGCAAGTGTGTGAGTGAGAGAAAAAGAGAGAATGAGAAATTAAAAAGCCATATAATTTGGTTTACTTCATTAACCTGTATAACATCATAGGTTTACCATCTAAGATAGGTTGTTTTTATAGATAGTGTCACCAAAGACTTTTTTTCTTCAGATTTATTTTGAAAAGTTGTTAATAAAGGACGTACATTTCTGTTGCAGTGTGTTCTTATTTTTAGGGTAGAATAACAAATCTTGCTTGTACTCTTGAGAATGCAGATTTGGGACCATGATTGCCACGTGTCTCAAGTTCAAGGTAGTTAAATGAAAGGCTCTTTATCTGCTTTCTCCTTGGCCTGAACTGAGCAATGGCTCTGTGTATATCCTGTGTGCATAGAGAATGTACGTGGTATAGCATCTATCCACAATGGTCCCTAGTCCAGCAACACTGACAGGTGTTTCCTGTCTTACCTGAGGGAAGGCAAACTTTCAGTCTGTGCCACTTGTGTAAAGCAGGACAGTATCCCTGCATTGTGACACAGTCATTGTTAGGTAACGGGGACTTTTGGAAGGACTCACTGTAATGTGTATGTTCACTCCACCAGCCTGGGGGCCTTTGAATGCTGATCCCTGCAAGCTGAGAATATATATTGATTTAGTGACCCATATTTATTGTTATGGGGTTATCAGAAGCCTGTCACAGTCACAGGGGTTTGCATTCAGCCCACCTAACTCTAGGTGGGTAAAAAGCACTCCCTTCTGTCAGAGCTGGACCTCGCCGTCTCCCTGCATAGTCAGCAAACAGAACTAAATACTGCTGGGGATTATCCTTCTCACCTGTTTCAGACATGGACTTTAGCCCAAGTTAAGTTGTGCCTCACATGTGCTCATTTCTCTCTGCTGATGGTATAGAAACCCTGAGTGCAGGTCCTGCAGCACAGATACCAACGTCTGGTTGAATAAATCCCACACTAAGAAAGTTCCTGATAATGCTAGTGGGCTCAGGATGGTGGCCTGTACATTTAAGAGATTAGTCACTGGTTTATTCCTGTCCGAGATGTTCAGGCTGACCTCATCCCTTTTGGGGTTCAGGCTGCCAGAATAGGGAGAGATTCTTATCCATCTAATCTGCCAGTCATAGAAGACTGATGTGTCTTGGGAAGAGGCTGAAAGATGTGGGCAAATCTGTTCTGCTCTTGATTTAGAGTCACTACAGATTCCTTTGAAACAGAACATCCCAAGAGTCACTGTTGCCCTGTACTGTCTATGGGCTTCTCTCTGCCAGAGGATGAACAAAACATCTTACCCTAAAAATGATCTGAGATCAGTGTTCCCACTCCTTCAACACTTGAATTCTTGTTGCCATGTTATTTATACAAAACAGCTTGGAGTAGAATTAATTTGATTAAATGCAGATAGTTACATCTGCAGGAGCCATCAGAAGGCTGTTGTCTCCATTAGCAATTAGCATGGATTGGCTATTGTAGAGTTGTAGTCTGAGACCTGACATATCATAGAGGGGGAGTTAAATGTGGGGTGAAGTGCATCACGTCCATGTCTGCCCCTCTCAGCTTTATTTAATCTGAAAAGGATCCAGTTTGTGTGCTCCATTGCTGCCCTGTGATGTGAACCAAAGTGAGGTGTGGGGGAAATCGGGATAGTCACCTTGGAAAGTGCAATGTTGACCTCAACCAAACCACCACTGTCGCCATGCACCCCTTGGTAGCCTGTGTTTGCAGTGGAGATCAAATCCAAAACAAATCAGATGAGTGGGGTCCTTGGAGACTTGCGCCTGCTTGATCTCTGCTGTATAGAAAAGTGGTCAGTAAAGGAAGAACAAACTCCACTGGAGATCTTTGTGTTATATATGTTAGGTGAAGAAATCCCACGCTGAGTCAGTTTTGCTGGCTAGCCTGCCACACTGGGAATAAAAACTGACTTTTAGCTGGAATACTCCAAAGCCAGGTCTGTGAAGTCTCTGGGATCTTGCTTTCTTACATGAACTGAGAGTCTGCCCCAAATACTTAGCACATAATCAGTTCAACTTTAAAGGCACTCTTGAGGGCTTTTTGAACAACCTCACTGAAGTTCATTGTGCTGTCACTTGAATGGAGGTAGATAAGAGATTTGGCACTGTTCAACGCCTTATTTTATTTTCCTCTTTTAAATGATTAGCAGAGAGAAAAGAAACAAGTCTCTACTTTCCCTTTCTAAAGCTGTTAGCTAATCATATCCACAGTGTTATCGTAGAGAAACAGATTTTCCTCAAGATTTTGAGCAGCGTGAGGTGACATTCTAGTCTCTGCATGATATGGTTTATTCCACACTTCATTTCCCTGCATGGCTTCCAGGGCTGTGTGCGGGTTTTATGAGCTGCCTGCTCCAGGTTCTGCTAGTTCCGGGAAGCTGGATTTGCACATCACCTGCATTTGTATTGCGCATTAGGGCTGGATGGGTGCTCCATGCTGCAGAGGCTGCTCTGTGCAGCTTGAGCTCCTCTCCTGTTCCTTTCTGTAATTAACTATTGTACTGCTGGTGGTCGTGAAGTGAATTAAGGAACAGCTATTTTTCGTCCCAGAAAACATTAGATGAAGCAATTTCTGAGTTTTCACAAGAAGAATGTAAGATTAACAGCAACTGCTGAGGTAATGACTGCAAAAAAAAGATACAACACTCTCTCAAAGTTGCAGTACAAATGAGAATTTAGAGTCTGTAAAATGTTTTCCCTTGAATTTCTTCCTTCCTCTCTACACAGACTCAGACCCCATTCACAATCGCAAAAGAGCCATAAAGCAGACCAGTTGCTGGCAACTGAGGGATACATTTTGGGTTTTCTTTGTTTCTAAAATGCACCCACAGTCAGTTCCTCCTTGTATTATGTAAGCATCTTGAGGTTTATGACAGCTCCAGTGGGGTTTTCAGTTGGTAGCCCTGTAGAAGACTGACAAGGTCCTAGATTTTTGGGAAGAGTTTAGAATCTTTTAGGACATCTTTGTAGAATCGTAGAATGGTTTGCTTTGGAAGAGACACTAAAGATCACCTAGTTCTTCTAGGCCATCTTGATTTGGAGATGGAGAAACAGAAGCATCTGCAACAACCGTGCTCTTTCAAAATTTACAAGTCTGAAATGGGCTAATCAGATTTTTAAAAGTCTTGGGTTTAGTTCTACCATGGTTTCCTATGTGGATACTAGGGCTTTTTTTTTTTTTCTTTTCTGAAAATCTGCCCCGTTTTGCTGTTTCATCACCTAAACCTGCTGTGGAGCTGCACAGTACAGTAGGTATTGTACCAGTGGTCTGATTGCCATATACACACTATTGCTGCCACTGATGGAGCATCAGGGAGCTGGGAAGACAATAAGAAAATGGGCAACATAAGAGTATGTGAAACTGTGTTCAAAACCCAAGAATTTAAAACACAATAACAGAGGTCGATATAGAAGGAAATAAATGGACTTTCCATGTGCTTAGGCTGGTGTAAATCCCTCGTGTTTGTATTGAAGACAGTGGATTGTTTTCAGCCCAAGAAAGGGCAGAATTAGACTTTTAAAACATGGAGTTAAAATACCTTTTTCTTCAGTGAAGTCTTGATCCTGCTAGATAACAAAGCACATTTACAATGTGAACAGCACCTTGTGAGAGGCTGCCAGGAAAATACAGTCCTCTGCTTTCCCTGAAACAGGCTGTTAGAGTACTATGTTAATACCAGCCAGTGACTACATTATTTTTAATATCCAGAAAATCCTCAAGAGAAACTGAAATAAAACATTTGTCACTTTGTAATTTTTAAGGAAAATGTATACCAGTTCATTGCAATTCCATTTCCCTCGCAGCCATAATAGAATTGTCACTATTAGGACTAAAAGAGAGTCTAGCTCAGGAAGATCTAAAAATTGGGAATTGCTTGTGATACCAGGCAATAATATTGTTTTCAAAATCCACAGACGACTTAAACACAATCCCCTTAAGTATTGAAATCTGTCTAGTTCACTCCAAAGACAAATAAATCCAATGTATATTTTTCTCTCCCTCTCTTAGAGCAGGGCCAAATTCTGCTTTCAGCAACACTGGAGTGAATCCAAAATTATTGCAGTCTTCCTCATGCTTCCCCTGAGCCCCAAGCTGTGGTACCACAGGAGGTCAGTGAGCTTCCTTAGCTTAGTTTGGTGTTGGGGTGAGCATGGCCTGAGGTCACCTTGGGCCTGAGATTCCCCCCCGTGGTGGCTTTGCTGTGTTCAATGGGCTGCTGTGCAATACAGATCCAGAAGTGGGATATGATGCGCAGGGTGGGGGTGAGGTTTAGTCTCCCTGAGTTCCTTTTTATGGCCCTAGTAACAGAATTCAATTCTGATACATTTGGAGGGATAATGTCAGTAGCAACTGAAGTGCTGAGGAAGCTGTTTTTCATGTAATGAAGCCAAGAACTGGTTGACAGGATTCTTGGTCCTTTGGTAGGATCAAGATTTATTCTGAGGTAAAAACCCATCTGACCTCACTTCACCATACTGTTCCCAAACAGCAAATGGATATTCACAAATATCCCCATTTTGCAAGGAAGAATATGAGCTTTAGGGGTTCATTGCCAATGCTTCCTGGTCCTCAGGTGAAGAATTCAGTCCAAGAGTAAATTTTCATTACATCATGTGGAAGAAGCTCTGGAACATGTATGAGGAGGTGGTAGCACTGCAGGTGGCTGCTTCTAGCCCCTCATTTTGTTGCATGTGTGGTTGTCATTTCCACTCATTCATTCTATTTAACCTCTAAATGAAGAGAAGGCTTGAAAAAACATAATGATTTATAGTGATGCACAGCAGTAACAACATCACAATCACAACCACTTATGAAAATGGTTCAAAATCATTTAAACTGTATAACAGAGGGGCAGACTTTTGAGGTCCAGTCTTGTAAGGCATAGCCACCCCAGCCTGTTGAGTCCCAGCTCATTACAGTTATGGATATACACTGTCTTCACCTCTGGCTGTTCTGGAGATGACCCATGTCCTCGGCATCAGTTTAGGAGGTGTCTTGGTCCATGTGATATTTCTCCATCCTCTTGCAGGCTCTCAGCATGCTGCCCCAAAGAAGAATCACTGTGGGGATAGAAGCTGCAGTGGGCAAGTCCATGGCAGGTGCCCATCATGCATCATTGTGGATCCCTGCAGACCTCCTGACCAAAGCACCCATGGGGGCCCTTCCCAGCCCAGCTAGTTAGAGACAACTTCAGCTCTGGATCTGTGGAGAGTAGCTGGTTGGTTTGTGGGACAGGAATTTCCAGATTTGGGTAAGGGAGAGCTGTTGGAGTGCCTGATATTGTCTCTCAAGGAGTTTCAGAGTTCTCAAAGGCTCTTCAGCATCTTCCCTGATTATGGTGGCAAGGGGAAATTAAAAAAAAAGGCAAATCAATTCTAGGACCAGAAGAAGAGCCCATATTTGACAACAACTAGAATCTTTCTAAAACTGTGTTGTCTTTATTACATCTCCACATCTCTGGCATTGTATATCCCGCAGTGCATCAGCTAAACAAAGATACCTGAGCCTTCGCATAGCCCTCATATTTGAACTTTCTGAGGACAGCCTGCCTGGTTTGTATGTGTGGACTGATGCCATGTGAAAGAGTGAAGCCCCACTGTATTCTTCTACAGCTGGCACACTTGGCCACTTATTTAGTTTTCCAGGGTTACACCAAGTTTTCTGGGATTTTTAGTTGGGAAAAAAAAAAAAAAGCAGTTGTGCTGTTTCAATCAATCCAAACCAAGGAAATGGTCAGAATTTTTGCAGAGCTGGAGCCCTGACTGCTGGTCCTGACAAGGCAAACTCAGTGGGAGTGTGGAGTCAGTGCCAACCTGGTCTCTGAATGGTACTATCGAATCCAGTGTGCCGTGCAGGAAAGGGTGTGTGCGCACGTGCGTGCAGAAATGATGAACAAAAAACACTGAGGTGCCCAGACAATTTGTTTTGCATCCTGAGATTTTCCAGCAATGGCCTCAAGTGCTTTTCATGTGTTATGCATCAAATGTGATCAACCACACAGCACAGTATGATGAAGTAAATGCGTTAGGTCACTAAAGTGCATTAAGTGCCATTTACTGCATCGATTTAATTCTGTCCCTAGTCAAACTTATAATAACTGTCTCTAACCCTTACTGCTGCTTCCCCTTTTCCTTTTACTGCTGAGCAGGCAATAGCATCCATTTTCTTACCTGACAGAGTAACTCAGCCTAGCTGATAGCCAGAGCCTGCTGCCATCCATCCTTCCTTGAGCAATGCAGTAGATCAGAGGGCTGTAGATACTCCTGGCTGGCGACCTGAGTGGGCCCAGGGTTGATCTGGGGAGCTTGCAAAGCCAAAGCTTTTCTCACTGCCAAAGCATGGCAGCTCTGGCGATTGAGAAATTCAAGTCTGCCTGCAATGAGGTTTTTTCCCCTTTTAAGCCACACTTTTTTTACAGATGTTTTCCATTAGCAGAGCAGGAGTTGTGTGCAATGCAACAGGCAAGTGTGTTAGCATGGTGGGGTTGAGTCTGGAGAATGGATGTCTCCATCAGAGGAGTTTCTGCCAAGGGAATTTGTTTATGTCATTTGCACTGTGTCTGCATTTCCCTCTGTACCACTGTGTGAGTGCCAGAGTAGGCTGGAGGTCAGTGCTCGGAATAATTTTCCATGTAAAAAAAAAGCTTTTTCTGCCTTCCTTTTTTTCCCCTCTGAAGTGCTTACACAACCTCCTTCTTTACTAGAGTGCTGAGTCTTTGCTTTTTCACTCTAAATTTCCAAAACACTGAGTCAAGTGTGCTCTGTCTTGCACTCCTTTGCAATTATACCTTTTTATCTGGTTACAAGGTTATACTACTTCAAATTTAAATCACATCATATTAAGGGTTTTGCAAACCTTGTGTGAGCAATGAACTTTTCACATGTAACTCCAGGTTAAAAGAATCTTTTTGACTCTGTGATAGAAAGTTAGTGTATGAATACTCAGAAGTAGGCAACATATGAGCTTTTATTCACCTCATAATTAATTTCTTTTCATAGCATCATTACTTTCAGTCCTCCAACATGAGTTGGGGAGCGAGAAGGACTTTGCTGGATAAGATCATCACAGCACTGCTGCTCCTGGGAGCCTCAGTTCTCTCCTCTGTGCTCCAAAGCAGATGATTTTGAAGGGTTTCCCATAAAATACATGCTATGGTGTAATTTTACAGGGAGACTGCATCATTGTCTTCAACTGACTTTATTGTATTTCTCTTCAGAATCCACAGCTCTTGTCTTTGCCATCTGAAGTGTCCTGATAACATGAGGGCTCATGTGAACCAAGAATATTGTAGGGACCATTTCTACTGGCAAACTCCAGCTGCTTTGTTCCAGTTTACTAACACAAAGCAGCTGTAAACCTAGTTTAGCTGGGTTTATGTTTACCCTGCTGCATCAGAGAGGCTCTCAGCAGCTGGAGCATAGCAGAAAACAGGGACCTCAGTGTTCAATATCTAGTAAATGTCCTCTGCAAGGAGATGTATAACACGTCTTTCATCTATAGCTGTTGTGATCATATGAAGGCATCTAGAAACATCCCACAGGGGCAGCAGCGTGCTATTGCTTTGCTGTCAACATGAGGGTAGGGGTGAGATTTTCCTCACTGGGTGTCTAGTATATTTAAAAATACTTAAGGGAAAAAAAGGCACAACCTGATTATGCTGAAGGTACCAATAAAATAATAAAGCTGCCATTGGACCAACTGAAAATCAAGGGATACCTCAGACCTGACTGGGTCTTAAATGAGCTGGGGATGTGAGAAGAGCCTCATTCGGACTCTGCCCTTGGCAGTGGAGCCTGCCAGGACAGAAACACTCTTGTAAGGCTGCTGTGTATTTTGGGAAGCCAGATCTGTCCCAGCTACTTCAGAGGGGGTTTCTGTGCAGACATTTCCACAGAGAAGGAAAGGGGAGGGACAAAGGCACTTTCCCTTCTGGAAAAGTTGTCAAGAGGTGAGAACAAAGGGAAAGGAGGCTTCCAAACTTTGGCTTTCCACAACCACTCTCATTGCTTTGCTGCAGAGCCTATTTCTTTGTCTGTTTCTTCTTTTTCACCCTTCTTTTTTTCTTTTTTTTGAGTCACATTTTATGACTAATTAACAATTAATTTGTCTAGAGAGCAAGTGAACAGAAAGATGTGATAGAACATATGGAGGAACACACTGTGCTTGGTCCCTGCAGATCTGAACTGAGAAGCAAGGTCCAGGAATGATCAGTTTATGAGCAGAATAGGCTGGAAATAAACTTTGAAAGGGAAAGAGAAGAGAAATGGGAGGAGAGATCGACATCGTTTCTCTCTGAAAGTTGCAGAGGAGGTGAACAAAAGCCCTGAGGAATCATTAAAAAGCTATGACAGTGACCAGGGAAAGTGGCAAAGGTTTACAGAATGAGAAGGAAAGGGAAGACAAAATGAACCAGATTTTTTGTAAAGGGCAAAAGCACCAAAATTATGTTTGTATACAGTCATGAGAGAACAGCCGATTTTCTGTCCTGAGGGACTATAGGGACTAGAGGGAGGCGAACTCATGACCTGCTGGGGAGGTGGGAAGGTGAGAATGAAGTGAACAAGAGGAGAAGGTCACTTGTTATTTGCCTGATTTCTTTTGCAAGAAATCCCTGGAGATGAAATTTAGATTAGGGGCAAGCTGAGGGCTTGAAGAGTGGGAGAAGTTTGCCTGCGTGTAGGTCAGGTTATATCAGAAACTGGTTGTTTTGCAGACAGCAGATGAGAGCTGCCTCTGAGGCACAGAAATTTGACTGGTTCATGTGATTTACTTTATCAATATTCTGTAACATGCTAATGAAGCCATCAGGTCCTACTGCTGTGTAAGACATACTGGTCCCAGACCTGTGACTTCATTGTTTGGTGCAAAGAAAGGGAATGGAAAGTACAGAGGAGAGCAGGGAGAGCTTACTGATACCCCGGACTGGAAATGGGAAAAGACCAGGAAATAGCTCCAACTATGCACCTGGAACAGCACACAATCTGTTATCCAGCTTTGAGATTGAATTTCAGCCTGATTTGCATCCACTCACCTCAAGTTTCCCTCCTCCCTCTCTTTCCATCCTCAAAACCATTAAGCAAATGGTCAAATGCTGGTAGGGACAGTCTACCCATGCCATTCCCAAAATCGTGTGTGGGGTGATGCCTGGGGGACAAGGATCTGGCACAGGCCAGATCTCTGCCATACAGTATGTCAGTGGGCAACAACATGGGCAGCTGGGTGCTCTGCCCTGCAGACACGCTGCCAAGATGTTCATGGGCTGAGACAGGGGATCTATAATACAAAGGCAGTGCTTGGTGATGCCTGAGGTGTTTGAACAGCCGGAAAAACCACCAGAGCCCAGTAGATGTTGTACAGATGGATTAGTGCAGTACTTTGATTTGGTAGGTCCTGCTTTTGCTTGTTGTGTGTGTGTTGGCAGTGTTGGCCAAGGTCAAGAAGTCTCTTCATGACCACTGGAGGAGGGCTTCTCCCTGGGGCATTGTGGCTATTGCGTTCCTGCCCTTCCTTCTTCTCCCACTGATGGCTACCACCTCCTGGGCTGGGGGATGTTTTGTGAGGACAGGCTGCTCTAACTGCCCCTCAATTGGTCTAGGCTGGATCAGAGCCATGCTCTCCTGACAAGGGAACAGTGCCCTGCCATCCTCACTGCTACTTACTGGGCTGTTCAGACACATGATTTTCCCCAGGGCTCAGCTCCAATTTAAGCACCTGCATATAAGGGTCAGATTTCCTGAAGTGCTCATCAGGCAGCTGCCTCCACTGGGACACTTAATCATAGGTATAAAAAAACCAAAAAAACAAAAGCTATGCTAAACTGTATTTCTAAGCCCTTGGGAGCAAAAGCTGTTCTTTATTTCATGTCTTTGCCTACAACCATGGTGCTTAACATTGGGTCTATGTCCTGATGATTTATATAAAATTAGCACTTTAGCTCCCACCTTGGAAGAACTAATAACTTTGCTTAGTGTTTTCTTGGGAAGCTGAAGATGCTGACGGAAGATGAAGGATTAAGATTCCTTCTCTGTCCTAGTGCAGAAAGAAGCTGTTTGCTCAATTAACGCTACCAGGCAGAAATTGAATTCCCATTTTGTTCTGCGTTACCAGATGAGTGCTGGAGGAAGAAGTATTAATTTCTAAACATATTTGAAGAAGTCCACCTAGGACAAACCCATTTATGTTTTAAAGACAGGTTAAAAAAAGTATTGATCCCCTTGATGACACGATGGAGGAGTTTACTGAAGCCCTCACAGATGTAGGCAGAGTTGGTTA
Source organism: Campylorhamphus procurvoides (assembly GCA_013396655.1). Taxonomy (NCBI): domain Eukaryota; kingdom Metazoa; phylum Chordata; class Aves; order Passeriformes; family Dendrocolaptidae; genus Campylorhamphus; species Campylorhamphus procurvoides. The sequence goes on along the minus strand of WBMV01007501.1, from coordinate 232,954 downwards.
TGGTCAAAATGGACCATTCAGTCTTTCTGTACCTGGTTTGTAGTGGTAGATTTATGCTGGACTGTCAGGGCTTTTCTCCTGCTGGGCACAGCTTGAGAAGGTGCAGGGAAGGGAGATGATGCAGCAGGGCCACATTCCCTTCTTTGGTCAGTTACTGAGATGTTGCAAGAATATCACCAGATCACTTCTCAGTTTCTGGAATCAGTTTCTCTGCCAATAAAACAGGAATGATGCCTTCAGTCCCTCTGCAAAGCACTCCAAGATGGAAAGTAGAATGCACTAATGAAGGGCTGGCTAAAATTACATCCAAATTTAGAAGGAAAATGGGCTCTTGTTCCCTTGGACTTAATGTAATAAATAAATAAATAAGTGGAGCAGTCCTCCCTTTATTGCCAATTCCATCTGATTAGATGGAACCTAATTTCCGACATTTTTTCTGCTGGTGGCCATATTATAAAGGCACCCCACAGAACCAGCTTGACCTCTGAGTGCCTCGTAATTTTCCTGGGTATGAAGTTACTCTCTTATAGAATTAGTTTCCTCAGCATGCTTTTGTGGGGCTGGTGCTTTAAATCAGGCAGACCCAAGCAGCTGTATCCCTGACATGGTCATTTTACAGCTGGCTGCTGTTTGTCGCCTCTCCCTCTTTCCCAGCTGGTAAGTACTGTTTTACCTTTCTTATTGCTGTGAAGATGACATTATCTTACACTGGAGAATTTCCCTGCCATACAGTTGCTCTGGATAATGTTTGTGTACAGATGATGTTTATGAAAGCCAGGGGGCAATTTACTCACTGCAGTGGGCACCGTTGCAACATGTAAAATCATTGTACACAAATACCATTGACTAAACAGCTCCCTTCCTTCTCATAATTCATTATCAGAAGAAGTTAACCAGGGGTGGGAGGGAATTCCATCACTTGGAGTTTGTAAATCAGGCCTGACTGTCTTTCCAAGGAGAGTTCTCTTGCCACCCTGCACAGCATTGGGCTGAGTGGGGGCGTTGCCAGGGAAAACTGATGGACTCCCATATGGAGGTGGACAGATGAGAAAACCATGACAATCCCACTGGCCCTAAAGCCTGCAAATCTACTGCTGCAACTCTGGCTGTGCCAGTACAGAAATCAGAAGACTGGTGGATAAAATAGGTCCCTCTTTCTTCCTGAAACCTCTCCAAAGTCCAGGTCTGTGATATGGATTGGGCACATCAGTCTGCTCCAGAAACAGTAGATCCATCTTGCATGAAAAACATAATTACTTTCCCTGCCTGGGCTCCTTGACTTGTTGCTGTCTGTGGAAACCTGAGTAAATGCTGTCTGAATTGATGACAGTCAATGGAAAAGCTCTCTTCAGCCAAGAAGGAAAGTGGGTGTTGAGCCAAAATCTTTCCTCTGGAAGCATTGTTCTCCAAAATTCAGTTGCTGCTCATGGCCTGAGGAGGGGTTGAAGTACCTTACCACTTAGTCCATGAAACCTCTGCTTTCAAATAGTTTTCCAGGCTGGGAAGTGCTGGGTTAAGGATTGAACTCAATGCGTGTGAAGGATGCTCATGCTCACCCTGGTGCTGACTCCTGTGAGGTGAACTGTCTGCAGCCCAAGCCTTCAGAGAGGTGACCAGAGAGCCATTCCACGTGCACCAGCTCACTCCAGACTCCCTGAAATGTCCCTGCGTTTACTAGTTTTAAAAATACAGACCAGTACCAGCAAAAGTGTCCCCTATGGCAGACAAAAAGTTCTATGCCTGTACCTGATAAAGACTCTGCAAGGCTCAGGCACTTGGTCTCCAGAAAGCTTTTGGGATATGAAGAGCAATACAACCCCTATTTCACATTCAGGAGTCAGGAATTTGCCTGTGCCTGGGCACAACTGGGAACTGAAACTACATGTCCATAGGACCAGCTCCATTGTATTTTTGCATCTGTCAGTACTTTCCTGTGTTGGGTCCGTGCAGACCATTAATAAGCGCTGTCATTGCCTTACTGTGCAGCTAATATAAAGCAGCATAATCCATTTTCACTTAACATTGCCCTGAGAAGGCAGAGATTTCAGCAGTCACATTTGTTATCCTCCCTTAGGCAAAAATGGTAAAATCAGCCTTGGAAAGGTGTGCCGAGATGCCTCTGTTTGAAGCATCACCCCTCTGGAGCTTGACATGGTGGTTACAACACCCCTCTGGAGCTTGACATGGTGGTTACAACACAAAAATTGCCAGCTTTGGTTAATTCCGTGCTCAGCGCAAGAGGGTCTTCTGGTTTGTGGTAGCTGTCTCTGTTCATTTGACCCATGTGGTTAGATCAGGAAATCTTAGTTTTCCTTTTGGAGGATAGGAGCAAATAACCTCAGGAAACAGCCTCAAGTTGAGCCAGGGGAAGTTTAGATTGGATATTAGAAAAAATTTCTTCACCGAAATGGTTGTCAAGCACTGGAACAGACTGTTCAAGGAAGTGCTGGAGTTATCATTCCTGGGGGTATTTAAAAGACGTGTTGATGTGTCACTTAGGGGCTTGATTTAATTGTGGCCTGGGCAGTGTTGGGTTAATTGTTAGACTCCATGGATGATCTTAAAGCTCCTTCTTTACTATTGATGAAGGCATGTCTTCAGTGCCATTGGACCAAAACTGTGTAGCTCTCATGGTGACTGATTCCATCTTACAAGCTAGGCCATATGCTTGCATGATTCCATTTTTTTTATGTCCTTGACCATCTACCTCTGCACTCCTAACTTGAAGATCACCTGTGTGTACAGCAGGAATTTTATTACTCTGCTGACCTGTACCAGTAAGAAATGAAGAAAATACAAAGCTTTCAGAAGTAACGCTGGGGTTAGAGGAAAGAGTGTCCTGACGACAACAAATACTCCTATTAACTCCCTATAGGACTGGATCTTGGAATTAATAATATTAGTCTCCTCCATTTGTAGCATAGATCTTGACTCCAAAGCAGAGAAAAAAGACTTGCATTGTTCTCCTATCAGGACCTGTCCTTCAGAGTGTGTAATTATCCCTCTTCTATGACTGGGAGAAAGAACATGCAAGAAATACACCAGAGGTGCCTCTGGTCACTCAAGAACTCAATGGTCCTTATCAGACTGGTGTGAGACTCCATCTCCCTTTGTTTTTTTTCCTTTTATTCTGTTCTTAGGTAGAACAAGTGAAGTTGCTTTCCATAAGAAAATCGGTGGGTTTGAATGGCTGTGTCTGGTTCCCCCATGACCTACCTCAAACTTGTTTCTTCTGGTGCTCGACATTCACAACACTTTCCAAACTGGTCCCCTCCTCTCTCCCATTGAGCACTTAATGCCATTTGTTGTCTAATGGTTTCCAAGTTGTTCCCAGCAAAAGTGACCAGCAAACCCCACTGCAATCAGTTAGGGGAATTCAGCTGACTTAGAGAGCATTTTTCAGGCCTGACAGATACTGAGTATCACAGGCAGCAAGACTGAGAAGTTTGAATTGAGGACTTCCCAACAAATGTCTCCTTTTATGAGATATGTCACAGGATTTCTTCTGCTTAGGGCTCTCGTTTAGTGGGATAGTTTGAAGAACAAGGCTGCAGGATACTACAGAAAGAGCCTTTTGTTTGTTTGTTTGCTTATTTGTTTGGTTGGTTTTAAGCTGTGGAAGGAAGCTGAACTGTTTTGACCCTGCCAGGAGCTGAACACAGGTTGCTGAGATAATTTTGCAATATTTATTGAGTGCTTGGAAGTACTAAACCTTCTCTGGTTTGCACATAAACCTTCTCACTCTTGTTTTCGTGTTTTCATCCAAACCCCTCATTCTGCCCTAATATTGCCAACTCTTTCCTCTTCACTTGATGTGGTCCGAACAGTACTGGAGTCTGACAACAGTTTATAACAAGCAAAACTTCACTGAGGTGGTAGGAAAGATGAGCAACATTGTGCCCATACAGGGACTTATCCCACCACTGATAGCAAACACAGAATCATAAATCATGCCGTGGCTCTTGTGCACTGCCAGGAGCACTTGGGGTCCCATCATCTGACAGAAATAGACAAAGCTGCACACACCTTTTGAATGAGGTAAGAGTTGTGCCATCCCTTGGTTCCCTCAGCAGTGGTGAGAGGAGCAAAGTACACCTTAGATCCACAAGATAGGATCTAAGGTGGGACAGTATCCTGCCTACACTTGTGATGTCAAGTGGGGGCAGGGGGTTGGCAGTCTGTCTATGCTGCCGCTGGCACTGGTTGAGGGCAGAGTGCCAGCAGTCTGCTTACACTGCCAATATTGGCCAGGGGGCGGGGTGTCCATAGACAGTGAGTCACTTGGCCACTGTCCGGCGGTGACAAAGACATTGTAAAATGACCAATTACTATATTTGGTGTAGATGTCTATGTTGGAGTCCTTTGTTCTCAGCTCATCTGAAGAATCATCACAACAATCATATCAACAGAAGCAGCTCATCTCTACTTTGAAGCCATGTCCTTCCCCTTCCATCCTCTGTGCAAACAGAGGAAGAAGGGTCAAATGCTCTTTACTCTTTGTGACCTGGCTGTCATTTACATTTACCCAGTGCATTACACCACAGCATCTCAAAACCCTTCGTGTCAACGTAGTAAGGATGTTTTTGCCTCTGCTCTGCAGAAGAGAACTGCAATGACAGGGACAGCCCCGGGCAGTAGCTGGGTTGGAGAGCTGAACGTGGGCTCCTTTCTCAGCCTGCAGGAAGACAAAAGCACCATCAAGTGCAGGTGATCCATTGGCATCTGTGACATCCACTGTGTAACACGCCAAGGACAGAGGTGGGACTCCATTTTCACGTCTCCTCTGAAACCTCATCCAACCCTTTCCCCTGTGATGCTCCACGGTGGCAGGCACTCCCATATTTTTGTCACTCGAGATTTGGGGAATCTGTGGAACATGCCTTCAGGCAGCAAATCAAACATGGTTTGTAAATCACGTTGTGTTTTCTGACATCTCTTGTGTCATGCCATGTAGCAGGAGACCCTTCCTTGCACTGGTAAGTGCCCACCCAATAAACAATATGTGTGCTTAGTCAGGGCCTCATTTTACTTCATCTACTTCTCTGTCATGAGCAATAGTCTTTTAATATTTACAGTGTTTTTCTGGTGCTAGCATTCATATCCCCTTAGAAGAAGAGCTGTCTTTACCAATGCACTGTACTAACATTCCTACCTCGAATCCTTCAAAAATATTGACTTTACAGAATAAAGTGGAAGAGGTCCAGAATTGCATGAATCAATGATCTAGGCATATTTACTGAAATTCTCTTGGGCAAGGGCTGACACATCTAAAGATTCACTTAAAAAATTTCCAACTGTACAAGGCACATTATGATCTTATTGAATAAAAATGAGTCTATCCAGGAAAACAGTACAATTCTGTTAAGTGCTCACAGATCCTGTGGGACAAAGGTGTTCTACAAATGCGAGATGGCGCTTATTAGGACTGAGCTAGATTAAGATCATGTAGTGTGAATAGCTCACTAAATAGTTACATGCATTATAAAGAGACAGAGAAATAGCAACCACAATTTATGCTCTACAGTATCAACCAGTGACAGGAAATACCTGTGCTGGCTTGGTATTACACTGAGAATAACCAGTCTTTCAGTAGAGACCATCTTGCCAAAGTCACATGCAGTGCATATGGCAAGCTGCGATTGGGAGTTTAGATGCTTTGAAGGTGTAGGGCTGCAATTTTCAGATGCATTCGGTTCTTCCACCATTTCAGAGACTCCTTTGCTCGTAGGTCAGAGATACTTAGTGTATGCAAGGTGCCCTGCACTAGCTTTCAGTATTCTGAAAGTACCCAAGAAGTGTCCTATTGGTAGACCTATGGACCCATTTGATATGGGGCTTGGAAGGCACCCCAAGGAGCTGATGTAACGTGAGGGTGAGGAAAAAGGAGGAAAACACTGACAAGAGTGGAGAGGATCAGGACTATTCAGTGCCTTGTCCGTGGCTGGAGGAAGATCCTCCAAGGAAAAGGCTGCTGCTGACAGAGGGAGACAGCCCTACTCTGTCTGTGCTGAGGCACTGTCTTTGCAGTTGGGTGGATCGTAGATATTCCAACAACATGTTAGTGCCTGTGCAGTTTTCAGAGAGCAGCCTGAGCAAAACATTTTGGTGCAGAGGCCAGAAAACATTTTTCTTCTCCTTTACATTCTGCTTTCATGCAGGCTGGTTTTGCATCTGGCTGCTGGTTCACAAGGGTGTGGAGAGAGATGCCTGGATCTGCACTATCCTCTGCGCTAAGCACAGGGGTGTGCCCAGGGTGATGGGAGGGCGTTTGGCTGGCAGGGCAGCAGGTGTAGTTTGAACAGCCTTTTTCTGTCTTTGCTCTATGCACAATTTACTTTATAAGCTTCCAGCCAAACCATGTGGATGAATTAACATACATGAATAAACACAAAGGCATTTACTCCTTAAAGACAATGCAGTTCTCTCCTCGCTTGAGGAAGACTTCAATGTCTCTGTGTTCTTCCTAGCTTGTGCAGGTCTCTCTGACTTAAGATTGTATCTCTACTTTCTTTTCATCCTTTAAAACCTTCATACTGCAATTTACTGTATTTCTGAGTCAAAAGCAATATCCACTATGCAAATTATTGGCAGAAAGAGATCATTTTGTATCCAAGGTCAGCACAAATTTACACTGCATTCATTATACAGCAATTGGCTTAGAAAGGTTTTTTGAATGCTAAGATTGTTTATACAGTTTTTATTTCTTTATCTCATGCAGAGTTGGGCTTACACCTAGAAAGATATTTTGATGTTTTAATGGAAATCTCTAGTCATTTTGCACAGAGAATTGGAAAGAAATAGGAGTGCTAAAAAGGACTCTCTGTCCCTTGCTATTGGTCTCTCTGTATCTGCAAACAAACCAAGAGCAGCTGGCTGCACGTACAGCCCAGCCTTTGCAGACGTACAGCGGGCAAGTGTAAATGAAAGCCCGTGACTTCAAACCAGCCCCTCTGCACTAATGGCTACCAGTCACATGCCCTGGTGACTGTGATTCACTGTGTCAGGCAGGATCTGTCATGGCAAATAATGTGAGTGATGCTGGTTGACATGTTGTGTCATTTGAGGAATCTGGAAAATTAACAACGTGATAAAATTCCTTCTTTTTTTATGAGTCGCTCTTTTAAGGAGATCTTCCTGATAAGTCACGCCTCCTGAGAAGTTTGTTTCTTTTTTTTTCCCTTTGCTTTTTAGGGGAAAGAATTTCCACATTATTAAAATGAGAAGTCTCAATAGCATCCCACTGAAAATTAAAATAAAAGAAACAAACAAACAAAACCCCCCAAAACAACAACAAGAAAACCCAAAACCAAACAAACAAACCCCCCCATACACAGAAAAAACCCAAAACCTGAAAACCATTCGGTTTGAAAGTATTCAGCAATTCAGCAACCAGAAAACTCTTCCACTGGAAATTATTTTTACTAGCTTTAAATGAAACTTAACTAAGAAAAAAGTTTCTTCAGACTGAGGAATTAGAAATCAGACTATGTAAGAAAAATGATTTCCTGATCACACTTTTATGCAATCGTTTCATGGAGTTTGACTGCCCTGTAGCAGTCTATCTTTAGCAGGATCATTATGAGCTATTGGATACTGAATTAACAAAATGCCAGCTGTATTCCAAGGGTAGAAGGGTGTAAGTCAATAGTAACTGGAAATAAAGAGTGTTGTCCAATAACTAGATGACGAAAATCAGAGCTCACATGTTCGTACGCTTCACTCAGACTGAGCTGTGACCTTGGGCAATTTTTCGACCTCCTTGTATTTGGTACAGTTTTACTGCATAATTGAGAAGCAGCAAGACTTTACCAAGCCCAGATTTATGTATCAAAATCTTCTTTATTCGGCAAAATTGATTTTCAGAAATATTTCTTACTTCCACTGTGGTCCTAAGGAATCAATTATTTAAAATGCTTTCCAGTCTCCGAAATAAGAGTGGAGTGTAAAAGAAGGAAGCTACCAAGAGAAGACAAACATATAAATACCAGGAATGGCAACCATACTAGTGGCTGCCATACTACGAGTGCATTCTAATCCTGGGAGTATGTCTTCTTGAATAGGTGCTACCATGTAGAGGTGCATTAACTCCATCTAGTCTGGAATCTGCTTAATGCGTCAGCTGTTTATTGGCCCTATGCTTTGCATGAATCCCCAAGGGACAAAATATAATAATACAGGCCCAGATGTGAGCAGAAGGGGCTTGACTTGCTTGTCCAGCCTGCACAGGCCTACTCAGAGCAGCAGATTAATTTCTGGATGCTTCAGAGTAGTAACAACCCTTTCTGATATCCTCTTGCCAGGATGTTACATGCAACATATTATAACCTAACAATGACTGGAGCAGAGTCAACGTAAACTAGAACATTTTCCACTGAAAAACAACAGGGCAGAGAGGGGGAAAGAAGCTGAAATTACATGTTCTTTGTCCTGGCTATAACACACAGATATTATTAAAAAACAGCCCCAGAAAACGTTTAGGATACATGCTTCTAAAAGCTGTGTTTATTACAAGAAATTTTGTATTTCTTCCTTCTGAAAAGATTGCTGGACAATACTGTATTACACTGTTAAGAATTTATTCATTCATTTCTCAGCTACCTTTTAGCCAAGAAGTGTCTTACAGCTAACCTGAGGGAAAAGCCCTAGCGAAGGCCTGGGACCAGATGTGACATTTTCAATATGTAGATAAGATAAATATTGTCTGTCTGTAACATCTGAAGGAGTTCAGTTACCCAGAACTTCTTTTGAAAAAAGGCAGGGTCCTTTCTGGGATTGACTCACTTCTCTGAATGTGGAAGATCACAAGTCAGCCATGATAATAGTTAGTGATACAGGTTAAAGAGGGATAATGGAGTTTTCTCCTAAAAAATGTGCTTTTCACCCCACAAGGTGCTCTTGTACTGCAGTGCAGGGCAAGCAACACATACCTTCTTTTCCACAGTGTAAAGTGGAGCTTTGGTGACCACAGGAAATAAACTAAAATACTAAGTCTATCTTAGGGTCTCAGGTACATCGCATGGGGCCCAAAGGAGACGTAGGTCCTGCTGGTGTGCAACCAGTGTGGAAGGTGGACATGGTTGGTGTGCTCCAGAGAATGGACTGTGGGCAACCCATGGCTCTGCACTGCTGGATCAGGGAGCCAGCAGCTCTGCTGGAGGCTGCTAAAGCAGCTCAGAAAGTCCCAAATGCCTTATGTGCCTTTAGTGCTGCTGACTGCCCCACACCTCACCCATGGCCAGTCTGCACTGAGGGCTCAGAGCTCACTGCTCGGCCTGGGTGGCTGGAGCCTCTTGCAGGATGACTTTGTTGTGAGAGGTGAATGTGGATTTGAGGAGGTATACCTTTCACTGATATAGTTGTGGGTTTTTCACTTACTTGACTAAGGCAGAAAGGTATTTCCTTAATCTCCCAATATTTTAGAGAAGCACATCTGTGAAAGGTCTTTCAAATGAAAAAGTAAGGCCTTCAAGGAGGAGTCAATGAGCAAGTTTGCCCCAACAATTTCATGTAATGGGAGATCACAGACAGTGATGTGAAAGAAAAGTGGGGAAAAAGAAAAAGACCAAACCCTTGTATATAGATGTCCCCAGCGGCACTGAGGATAGCACCTTCAGATAGTGGAGTTCTGCAGAAGGAAGCTTCTTGGATTTAATACCTTATCAGAAACAAGAAAGAGCCATTTGACATCAACAGCACAAGCAAAGCAACCCCAGCAAAACAAACAAAGGAGCTCTAGTTGCTTGACAAGTCAATCTGACTTGCAGGTGGTTACAGACCATGACTATTCAAATACTTCTTGATCCTGTAACACCTGGCAGTGGTGTCTTCTCAGGATAGTCATGCATGGATAAAAGGGGTCAGAAATATTTCATGTTTATTACAGTTCCAATTCATTCTTGTCCCCAAAGTGCCATCAGGACAGTGAACAAAAGGAACTTACTACCTTGGGAATAATATAGATTTTTATGGTTGGATGATGCTTCCAGGTTAAATTAATATAGTTACCTCTATTACTTTGAGAAGAGATAAGAGGAGGGAGCACTGAGATGGAGGCTATGACAGCACTGAAAGCAGGGACTAGGATTTAAACACGGAAACAAAGTTCTATGTACAGAGAATATGTTTTCCAGTTCAGTTTTCTGAAATATCTGGTTTTCTACCACCTAATGCCTTATTGCTCTTTTGTACAAATGGGAATTTGACTGTCGGAAAAGGGTCATGTGTGTCTTTCCTCAGCTCTTGTCTCAGTCAGTGACCTGCATGGCTGTGACTAATTTCCCCTTCCTCTTTGTTAAAATAGGATCTCAAATTATTTTATGCAATTTTTAATTTTCAATGCTAGATTTTACTTTTTGTTTTTAAAATGAGAAGGAAAAATTAATCTTGTTTCAGTTTCCACCCTCTCAATTTTTTTCCCTTTTGCCCGGAAGAGAGATGTAAGTCAACAATGTTGTGTTTGCTTAAGATGAACACTTTTGATTTTTTATTTTTAACTTGTTCACCTCCCTAAAACAGAAAGGTTATCTCTTTTTTTATACAAAGACTTTCTTTAAGAAATAATTCTTATTCCCCTCCCAACTTCTTTGTATATCCACGCTCTTTAATTCACTCTTTCAAAACAAAGAAGTTACTAAATAAAACTGTGGGGTATTTTTGGATCCAGTCCTACTTTTTTAACTCATTGAAAGATTTTCCTTTTAACTTGTTTTCAGTTATTAAAAGGTACAAAATAGATCCTCCTTCAATATCTAATTTATGTTTACTTTCAAAACTCTACCCATGCTGGTTTTTTCTGTACTTCCATGTAACCTTTTCAGATCAAAATTACTTACTTTAAAAAAAAAATGTTCCTGGCATGCTTAAATTTACTTTGTAAGAATAAAATATATATCCATGATACTAATGCGAAGCTTATAAGGAAGATCCAGGTGTGTTCTTTGAGAGATTAGCAGTGAATACTTGACCTCTAAGCTAGGATGTGAAGGCAAGGGGAGAATGACAGTTGCCTTAGACTGAAGTTAGGCTCTCAGCACATTACAGTGCCAATTTTCCTTCAGCTTCTTCTCTTGCTTTGACTTTTGTACCCTTCTTGGGGTTACAAACCAAAAGCTGAGCAATGTCAATTCCACCTATTTATTCTTTCTTGATCAGTTCTGTTTCTGCTACATTTTTTTTGAAATGAGGTGGCTCAAGTTAATGTAATTTTCAGGGCACTTCTTTTTTTTCACCTTTTTGTTCTTTGTACCTCACCTCTAAGTGGAAACTTTCAAAGGACCTTAATGGTGTTTCTTCTAGTAGAACATTTCAGTGACTTTTCTGCAGTGTAGTCATTGGTAGGTCACTGCAAACCTGAGTTTGATTCTCCCGTGTACCCATGTCTGACTCAACGACTTTGTGGGTGATCCTTAACTCTCCTTTTCTTATTTTCTTCATCTGTGTGATGGGGATAGTGATTCCTTTGCAACTTTAATAGTGTGAATGTGAACCACTCCAGCAGGATTCAGCATCATTACTTTGCTATTGACTCAATTAGTCTGAGCTTTAGCTACTTTTACATAATTTCTTAAAGCCTCCCTAACTCAGGCTTTCCATTGGTTTTACTAATTGTTGTTTCAGTAGTATCCTTTCATTCTTTTCCTCCTTCTGAGTCTGCAAATCCACCCTATTACTGTTGCTGTGAAATTGCATACAATGACATGGCCTTGACAGGTCAAAGGTTCAGCTCTCCTGCTCTGAGCATGTCAGCATTGCTCTCTGCACAGTTAATGCCCTGTGGCTTTCTCATTCAGCACAAATATACAGAAAACATAAAGAAATAGTTTGTTACCTACAAATAAACATCCAAAGGGGAAAAAACCAGACAAAATCAGGGATGTGAAAAATGGGCACAGAAAGTTGAAATGTGTGGCTCTGACCCTGATTGCAGCACTGGAGGACCACTCCTGCTCTTACTGAACCAGTGACTATGATTCCCCTGGAGCTAACCACTAAAATGCTATTATATATAGAATTTTTGCTATGTATGTGAATGTCTACCCACAAATAAACCTAGCCAACAGTCATACTGTTTCCCTTTCAGCAGCCAGTGCAGGCCTTTATTTTTCTTTTCTTTCTTGCTCTTCTCTCTTCTGTCTCTGGTCTTCTCTAGGCAGAAATTCTTCATCAGTCATGAAGGACTGCAGCCCTCATCCAGACTTCATTTTAAACCTTTGCTCTTTACTCAATTTGTGAACAGAGAATCAAATTTATCTCCCCTTGTTATTATTTAATTCTGCAATTAGGTTACTTTGGTTCGCAAGACACTTGGGGCTGTAGACTTCAGGAGAGGTGGCATACAAAATAAATGCCTATTGACTTGGCAAGGCTGAGGATGTCTCATTGATTCTAATGTTCTCTGTATTATGCTCTGTCTGTTCCACACTCAATAACCCCTAGCTTTTTATTCTTTCTTTATTTTTTTTCCCTATTGCTGCTGCACATTGAAGACATGTCTTCATTGACCTGTCCACAGTAATTCCTGTATATTTCCCTTGAAGGTTACAACTAATTCAGAGCATGTAAAAGTTTACAAGTAGTTTTAAACTGTTTCCCACAAACCACATGCCTAGGCTGTTTCATCTAGTATGCTGCTGTCCAAATACCTCGTTTGGTTCAGTTCGTTTGGAGCTCCTTACAGTCTCATGTCTTGGCTGGGCTGACTTGTTTTTGTTTCATCGGCAGGTTTTTTTCCTTCCTGAAGGTTAATGAATATGTATTTTTATTACACTTTCGTGATGAGTTGCAGTGTGATATATGGCTGTTTCTTTGAAAGGGAAATGAGACAGCTGTCTATTGAGAATGACCCCAGCCATGGGTTATAATCTTTGGACAGTGCTATTTGCTGATCTCCTGGGAATGGGTTTATTGTCTTCTTTTTATGGCACTTTAAATCACAATTATTTACAAGCGTAAGAACACATGGTTTTCCTTGATCTACATTTATCTAGAGATCTAACAGCCCCTTATTACTGTGCACATAGTCTGACAAAGTCCCTGCATTACTGGCATAAAAGTTGTCCCTCCATTTTACAGATAGAAATCAAAATCACGTGGGAAAAAAGATAACAGAAATAAGATCTACCCATCCCAGTCTCTCACAGACATGGACAGAAAAGCAGTAATACTTTTATGATACTTTGCAGCCTTCAGTCCCTTGGGTTTTTCAGGGATGTTCACAGTCAGAGTCAATGTTTGCATTTATTGTCCCTCCATGGCAAACATTTAACCCAGGATAAAGTAAATCCTTGTAGAAATGGTGGAAGTTTTCCGAGTGGTTCCTGTTTTGTTGGTGATGCTCTGGGGACTTTCTGGAGCAGTAAGAAAGTTGTTCTCACACAGGTTCAGGCCTGGACTGCAAGTGTCTGTTGGAGAGGTATGCTGTGGATATACCTGTGTATCTTCCAAACAGTCATCATCATCATACCTTTGGCTCCAGGACAACTGCCATGGCTGGAATTCTGGTTGTCCGTATTTTTACATCAGCTAGGAAGGAAAGAAGGTGGTCCTAACCCCTGGGGACAACTTTCCCTGAGGCTTCTTCAAGTTTGCACAGCAAGCCAAGGACAGGGCTGGTGGAATTAGCTTTTCTGCCCTTAATTGTAGTCTCCATCCTTGCTCCTTTTTTCCTCACTTCCTGGTTATTCTCTGTTCCTAGTCTTGTCTTTAATTGATATTGCTGCTGCTTCTCTTGTCAGGGACTCTAAAGGGGTTTATTCTTTAGCATGTCTAAGTTTCCAAGATCTAGTGGGGCCTTCCATTACACCCTTCTCAGCTGGCTCATCTTTGAACTCTAGAGATTGCAGGATAATCAAGGCTGAAAGGAACCTTAAGAGGTTTCTGGTCCAAACTCAGTGCAAAGAAAGGCCAGATGTGATATCAGGTCAGGTTGCTCAGGGCTTTATCCAGTTAGTCTTGAAAACTTCCCAGGAGGGATACTACTCAAGTTGTCCGGGTAACCTGCTCCAGTATCTGACTGTTCTCTCAAGGAAGAAGTTTTTCCTAATACCTAGCATGAACTTTTCTTATTCAAAGTTATGTCTGGTGGTTCCCATTCCCCCACTGTCACTGTGAAGAGCTTAGTCTTCTTCTTGATGACCTTCTTGCAGGTTCAGGCAGGCTGCTATAAGCTCCACCTGAAGCCACCTCTTCTCTAAGATGAACAAATCTAGTGCTCCAGCTCCTAACACTTTTTTTTCCTCCATTTTTTTCAATGTACTTCTTGTACTGGGAGCTCAAAAGAGCATAATGTCTAGAGGTGGCCAAGCAGGTGCTTAGTGGGAGGATAATCCCTTTCCACAAGCTTCTGGATGTACTTCTGCTAGCACAGCCCAGGATGTTATTAACACCTTTGCTGCCAGGGCACACTCCTGACATGTGCTGTCTGCCAGGACTCTCCAGGGTCTCTGCAGTAAAGCCAGTCATCCCCAGCGTGGCTCTGCATAGGGTACAAGCCATTAATCACTCTCCTCTGAGCCTAGCACTCCAGGCAATTTTTGTCCACCCAGTGGGTTGCCCACCCATCCAGACCATAGAGTCCAAACTCAGATAAAGATATTGTTGGAGACACTGTCAAAAGCCCTGCTAAAGTTGATATAAGTGTTGTCCACTGATCACTCCTTGTACACAAATCCCGTTATTTTATCATAGAAAGCAATGTAAATCCAAGCTGACTCAGTTATAAGGGGCTCCTTGCTGTGCTCTTGCCAATGAGTGGGATGGGACCTGTTGAGCCTCGGAGTCTCAGAAGCATTCTCAGAATCTAATCATTTTATTAGTTTTTTTTTCTTTGACCTTGAGTTCTCTTTGTGTTTCATTTTTCTCACTCAGGAAAGTGCATTTCTCTCTTTGGCAACAGTTTATCTTCCTGCCTCATGAACAGTGAAGCAAAAAGTTCATTTAATTTTTCTGTAGTGCCTACCTCTTCTGGCATCTGGTCTCTGTTCTTCTGCCTCTGGGACATGTGAATGATTCCTTTGTTGACCTCTTCTTCATATATTTGAAAAAAGTTCTATTATTTACCTCAAGTTCTTGTGTGGTCTTCATTTCACTCTTTCATTAGCTTTTCAAGTTTTTTTGGGGTAGATTTTTTTGCTACAGCCATCACCCCATGCTGCAAGATTTCTCTGTCTTCCTCAGTACAGTACCTGCTCAGTTAAATGATTTATATTCTTATCTTTGATTACCTTTTGTTAAATCTGAATTTGCTTCACTTCATCTAGGAGGAGCACAAAAACATTTGACTTTTTAGTTATTTTTAGTATAATTTTTTTTCTTTTCCAAGTAATTTTCTAATACTGCTGTTCTCTAAAATGCTGAATACTGGCAGTCTGATACCCATATTAGGAAACCTGCAAATACACAAGACTCCATTTTATTTTTAGTCCTCCTCCTCTCTCCTGTTTGAGGAATAAAGAACAATGGAAAAACCTAGGAGTTCTTCTGCCATGTGGGCACCATTGAGAACCTCAGCACCCTGCAGCACTGCTATCTGTTTTACATGCATGTGGCATCTCAGTTACCAGCACTCCTGGGTGCGGTACTGTCTATTCAATGTCTTTCTCGCACAAAACCCTTTGAGGAGGATAGCATTATTTCATCCACTTCACAAGCAAGCATTATAAGGAAAAGAAGATTTAATAACTTACCTAGGTGTTGGGAGACCAGGATCACAGAACTGTATTCTCTGCCTCCTGTGGGGACTGAATCCACTGTTTTCTTCCCATAACAAAAACTTAGTTAATATACAGTGAAGTACCTAAATATACTTGCCAAAATGGGATAACTGGTGAAGCAAAGGCCTGATGTCATTCCCCAGTATGTCCAGAAGGGCTGCTGTGCATTTTTGAAAGGGTGGGAGCAGTTTTGTTTCCTTGAGTTTTACATAGAATTTACAAGCATGCAGTACAATATTCTTCCTAGGAAAGAATCACAGACAGATTTGCCCTTAGGTTTGTTTGCTATTTGGTGTTTCTTAAAAAAAGAAATATCTGGCATACTTTTCACTTCCTTAGTTCTTGCACTTGGGTTATTTAGGATCTCAGTTCTGTGTGACGTTTCCTTCAGTCAAGACTATGTTCTTAGATGTTCTGGTTACAGTGTAGAAGGCTGCTCCTTTGCTTCAACATAGAATTTTCCTCTGACTATTTCAAAACATATGATAAATCCCCTTGTAATTAATTTATGGAGCATTTTACTGAATACCTGTGAATTAGTAGGTCTTAAAAAATAAAGCAGGATAATTGGGAAAAGAACGTTTTAAAAAAGTAACTAGTCCTAAATAAGAGACACTACTAAGCCTGCTCCTTCTACTCTAATCAGAAGCCCACTCGGCTCTTGGAGATCTAGTTTCCTTCTTTCTCCCTTTCAAGAGCCTTTTTTCTCCCCTCAGTGAAGTTTTCACTAGGGGAGAAGAGTGACTAAAAATAATACACAGCAACTGTAAGTATTCCCAACTGTTAATCTATTCTGCATCTTTATACTTTTTGCAAATAGATACTTGCTTGCAATGTGTATCATACGTACATGCAATATTTACAGAGATAGAGTTTTCTAAAAGCAGACTGATGATAGCAGCTCCAAACCCCCCGTAGACAATTGCTTGACATGGTTTCTAGATGTGCCCAGTGTCAGTAGCTCCTTCTTCACTGCTTAGAAGACCTCATTGCTTGAAAAAAGTGTAGTTGCTGCCCTTACCCACATGGCCCATTCTAACTAGGGAAGAAAGTCTGAGGGTTCAAGGAACTGCTGGAGGCTCTCCTTGAAACCTCATAGCAAAATAGATGGCGCCTCTCCAGACCAACAGCCCCTGATCGAGCCATCTAATTTATGTTTAGGGATTGCTCATACATGCCTTTCTCATTTCATAAAGGAAGGAATTAATAATTCCTGGCAGGGGACAAATATTTCCCCCTCCAGCTCTTTACCACCCATGAGGATCACAGAATAAAGCCACCAGTGAAGGGCATTGTCTGACATTCAAACAGCGGAGATTTTTGTCTGTGGCTCTACAACAGTCACAGGGGGCAGCTCTGAGAAGATGCCCAGTCCTGGTATTTCTCATGCCTGTCCCTGCTGTGACTCTGGCTGCCTCACTGTGCATTGCTTGCAGAGTAATTTGGGTGGCCGAATGAGGTGGCATGACAGCCTTGTCAGTGTCGGTGTCCACCCAGGGCTGAGGGACAGCACGTGCTGGAGATCTCTGCCAGCAGAGTGGCTGGTGCGTGGACCACAAGGCTCATGAACTCAGTCTCCCAGGCGGATGGGCCCCCAGCAGCGTGTGGTAGGCAGGATGGATGTCCCCTTCCTCACCCCAGCTCGAGGCAGTTTTCATTCCAACCTTGTGATCATGTGGGATTTTTGAGGAGCCCAGTTCCTGCCACTAACCAGGTGTGCTGGTTTAGGTTGGGATGAAGTCTCTGGTTTTGCACTGAACAAAAAAAGTGGATTTGGGGGAAGGAGTTATCCTGTCCTCCACAGCCTACACTGGGAAGAGACATCCATTGCACATACCTAGCATAAGTGTTACAAGACACAGATCAAATCTCAGAACATGCCCTTATATTACACTTTAATACTGCCATCCAAACCCTTTGGATGACCAGCCATACCCTGTTGCTGCATTGTATCTGTCATTCTATCCTTTAGTTCTTTACTTTATAACGGATAACTCATTCCATATGAAGGACCACTGTGATTACCAACTCAGTAAACATTGGTTTAATTTCTGAAGCAAACTAAAAAGGGTGAATAGTGAGTTTGAAATGATTCACTTAAATTTCCCATGTGAAGCAGAAATCCCAAGTGCTCATGGTGTTGAAGCTGCCCACAGGGAAAGAAAAATAAAACTTGTTTTGTTGTTTGTGAATTTGAAATAGAGATGTTGCTCGTGAACATAGTAAGGAAATCATCAGACATGTCTTATGAATCTGTTTGGTGACCTTTCTACCCTGTCAGCAGTTAGTAAAGACATTTTGACCCAAAAAAATATTATCAAATATTATGAGAACTGGTATGCAAAATAGAGGAACAATTTTTTACCATGAGAATTAATTTCTTGGCATGAGAAAAGAAGAATTAAAAAGAAATCAGCCTATCCAGTGTGAAGCATGCATTTAGACAGACATGACAGGGAAATATAGACT
The DNA here is from genome assembly GCA_013396655.1 of Campylorhamphus procurvoides. NCBI lineage: Eukaryota > Metazoa > Chordata > Aves > Passeriformes > Dendrocolaptidae > Campylorhamphus > Campylorhamphus procurvoides. The sequence continues at coordinate 214,775 of WBMV01007501.1, read as the reverse complement.
CCCACCAGTCACGCTCTTTGTGTCTTCCAGGAGATGTTTTATATATATATCCATAGTGGCTACACCACTTCTTTTCCCTTGGTCTATACTCTATTCATGAAATTCGATGTGTCATTTTGGTTTACAGAGAAATATTTTGTTGTAACACAAACACAAAACCGCTGTGTAGCCTGTGGTTCTCTCTGTGAAATTTTAGATCATTAGTTTCAATGTTTTAGAGCTTCAGGCACTGCTTTGCAGTGATGGTCTAGTGAGCTATGTTGCCCATTGCAATTAAAACATGTAAGACCACTTTAAAAATGTAGTATTTGTGAGAAATGAAATAGTCATTCTAATCTGGCGGGAAAATTTTCTAACCTAGCTACAATATCTTCTCATCTGCTTTCTGCTTCCATTATTGATTGTAATGGGGAAGATGTATTCAATGGAAATTACTCACACTGGATGCCTGTAATTTTGTAAGGGAAGGTCACAGAATAAATAAAAATTAGTTTTACACGATTTTGATTTGTAATTTGAGACAGATCCTTAACTGGAGTAAAATGGCAAGTTTTGCTGAGATCAAGAATGGTAAACAAATTTACTCTGGCTGAGAAGCTCTGGATTACATGACTCTATCAGAAATGTAATACTTCTGAGTGAATTGATCTGGAATTTGCTGTTGATCAAATTTATTCAGCTATCTTTTAAAAGAATATTTTTTTCAATATCAGTTAAGTTTCATGGAAGAAATCCCATCCTTTCTGAAGCTAATGGAGAAAAAAATATCCTCTTCACTGGAGCATATGCAGAATTAGTGCCTTCATATGCTTATAACAACAATGAAGTGAATGGAGAGAGAAAAACAGGCAGTGGCTACAATGCAGCTCTCAAGACAGAAAAATACTGTGCTGCACTTAGTATTTGTGCTTGCATGACGTGCAAGTGTCCTGATCTCATTCACACTGAACACTTCATGCTCACAGAAGTTCTAAGTCTCCATAGCCATGAGCTTGCACTTTGGTAGTATATCATGAAAGCACAGGAAAGAGCAAAGAACTACATCTACTGAGGATGTGGTGTTTTTAAGAGAAGACTGGATTAGTGGCTAAAAAGCTATAAAGAAATGCTGCATCCAAGTATGACTGCTGCATGCTTGGAGATGAGAATGGAAAGAAAACACAGGGGAGAGGGAATCATCAGTCAAGTCTGTCTGCATGTAGCACCAGTGTAGGAAGCCCTTGAAAGGTCATCTGAGTGCTCTGACAGACACTGTTTCACAAGCTCCTTGGGATGGGATGAATTTGAATATTTTTTAAAAGTTTGTGCACTTTGAAAAAAAAAAAAGCCAATATATGCCAAATTGTTTTTTTGAGTACTGATTTCTAGAATTGCACAATAATTTTTCTAAGATGGCCTTGCAGATGGACTTGGCCATAAATCTGTGCATGGGATGTACAAGGATGTCATATAAACCTTTCAGCCTGGGAAGTTATAGTTATTCTGCTGAGGGGAACTGCAGCTGCTTATATCTGTGAGTCAAATAAACCTCTGCCTTATTATCACATTGCTATTTAAAAATATGGAACGAACCTTTTTCCTCAGATAATAATAGAAAAGTTGATTGTTCCATGTCTTGGGGGGAAGAGTTTTTGAGGTCAGTAGGGACAAGAAAGAAGTATTGAAATAAAATGAAAATGCTGGAGGTTTGTGGATCTCTCTGAAAGATAATTGAGCTGCAGCTTCATTTCACTGGGGCCTGGGGATCTGGAAAATACTCTTGATCTACCAGACATTTGTAAGTTAGTGCTCTTTAAAAAAAGAAATGTTTTCATATGATTCCTAATTATATTCTTTTCTAATGAATGGAGACAATTTCAGATGATTTGTGGCAGGAGATAGACAGATATGATGAAAAATCAAATGGGAACAATGTACACTGATGACTTTCCTCGAGTCCCTGTAGGATTATATTATTGCCTTTTACCAGACGTTGAGAGGAACGTGTATCAGTGAATTGGTGAAAGTCATTCTACATTTCTTTCTCATTTCCCTAAGAATATGAAGGTTAATCTTTATTAAATTCCTTTCTTTCTGAAGTAGATCCATTAGCAAGTCAAGAATCAAGCTGTCGTGATAGACATCCTCAATGCTGTCACACACTGATGCTTTCCTTCCCCTCCATCCATGGTCTGTTGGGACCTGGTGGCATCCAGCACTGGCTTTTACATGCACATAAAGTCCTGTAGAGTCCAGGGCTTGTCCACACTGTCATTCCTATGCAGAGTCAATTTTCTGTCTTTCCTTCCTGCATCTTTCAGGAAAAGTTGCAATGATATAGAGGCATTAATGTTTCACTGTCTCTGTGCTGAGGTACGGGAGGCTGTCAGATACATAGGAACAGCTACTCTACCCTCCTACTGTGAGCAGGGCTATCTTACTCCAGGTTGCTCAGACCCTTGTCCAAGCTGGTTTTGAACGCTTCCAAAGATGGAGGTGGCACTGCCTCTCCTGGGCTCCTTCTACCTCTCTGAAATCTTTCCTTGTGTTGGGTTGAAGTTTCCCTTGCTGGAACCTGTGACGTTTGCCTTGTCCTTTTGCTGTGACCCTGAGCAGAGGGATGGGACCATCCTGGGATTGCAATCCGATGGGGCTAGCAATGAGCAGAGGAAGCAGTCCACTGCACCAGATCTGATGGTACATCTGGAAGTGTCCCCTTCTTCTCCATTTAAAGGAAGGTGCCCAAAGACCTCCATTGATGAGAGCTTCTGCTTTAAGCACCCTCTTCATGCTACTCATTACAGATTGGGTCAAGCAATGAAGCAAATCTTCAAAGCAAGCATAAGAAAGACTACTTCTCTTAGTAAGGGTCAAAACTGTAGCGATTTTCACTTACACCACTTTTAGCAAAGCATTATGCACACGGAGTTCTTTCACCTTCTCACATCGTCACCAGCAACAGTGCCCTGCACTATCAAGGTCCTAAGAATAGGTCATAGAATTTTCTCTTGTATTTGAGTTTGTTCAGTGTTTGATTTAATTTCTATTCCCTTCTTACCACCTCCATTCCTGCCTTCATCTGGTGTCTTGAGACAGCAAAGCACAAATAACCCTTCTGCCTTCTCTGAGGTCTTCACTGTCCAGAAGAGTCACTAGTGGTCCCCCATCCAGCTGACCTGGACCATGGGGCTCACAGTAGCTTTACAAACATCTCTGATAACACTGCAGTACAAATGGGATCTTCCAAGAGGGCAGAGCCAACATCTGGAGGGCAGAAACCACTTCAGCCATCCTAAGCTATGTGGTTGCTATGCATGAACTGTAACTTTCAGGTAAATAACTCCAATCATTGCAATTTCTTCTCCTAGGAGAATGTTTCCAAGACTTTTATTGTTTCTATTGACCTGCCTTGCTTTCTTATAGCCCTGCAGCTGTGCAATATTCTTTCTGAAATAAGGGGACCTGTAATTCACACAGTGTTTATTTGACAGCCTTTGTAGTCAGGGTAAGGGAAGACAATGCTGGGGAGGCAGATTTTTCCTGTTCCACTTGCTGTGATCCTAGTATGTTTTGTCTCTTCTGCCTGAGTTGATGGGGTCATGTAGTAGGCACAGGCTGCAAATGTCCTGTGATGGTAATGTTCAGCTCTCTAGCTTCAGACTGCCAAGCCTGAATCATGAACAAGTTTAACAATCAAGCCAGGGTGAATATTGTGTCAATGCAACATTTTTAGAATAATAAATAGACCAGTAATTTATTTAAAAGATGTTCTAATTTCATAAATATTTCCATAAAAGCTTGAAGAAGCTTAATTATATGGCAATCATTCACCCCATTGTGGAGGAGCAGAATTATAACTATCTTCACTTTCCCTGCTCAGCAGCTCTGTGATTTCTGATCATACTCTAATTGCTCAGAAGCAGAACCTTCTTTGCTTTAAATGATTGTTAAATGATTCAGGAATCGTATTTACATGGAGCAATTGTTCCACAGATTTTCACAAAAACTCATGATGGGAAAAGCATCATTCATATTATAAATGGCAGTTCTTAAATCTGTTGTATTTCTTCTTTTCACCAAATGTGCATCTTCTATAATATGGCTTTGGGTCATTTTTAATTTTTCTCTAAAGAAAGCCATGCTAATTACAGCTTGATTAGATAAGTAGTTAGTGAGACAGCAAGTTGCTTGCATAGCCTGGAAGAGCTGTTAGAAAAGGTTTCAGCAATTGAAGCTCATGGGAATATACAGCTTAAACTTTTCAGAATGAGAGCAGGCATCCAATCAATATTTAAGCCTATTTCACGACCTTTTCTCCCTGTGATTTTAACTTGCTGCTCAGCTAACCAAAAGTCTGTGATATGACACTTTCTATTTTAGTATGTCTCTTTCTTTTGCAAAGATTGAGAGGGGAATTCTTAATACTGAAAATCATTAGAAGTAGTTCACCTCACAAATTCTTTGTTAGACTACAAAGAGAATTATAAATGGATTCAGGAATATGGAGTCTGAATACTTCATATTGACAGGAGGTTAGACTCTCAGCTACACCAGAGAAAATCAGAAGAATTTTTTATTTTTTAATTTTTTTTTAATTCAGTGTAGTTTCTTTACTTTTAGCTGGTATAACTTCTAAGATTATTTTCAGGGAGGAAGTTTTACAAAGAAAAAAGTGGTACATCTATAAATTGCTATTCTTTGTATTTATCAATCTACACTTTTATTTTCCACTGAATAATCCTTTGCTGGCGAAGTCTAGGGTTTCAGACAGACATTTGGTTGCTTCTCAAAGGGAAAATATAAAATGCAATGAGGACTCCCTATAAGTTCCTTTAATCCCATGCCGAGTTACTACCAGCGTGACCCTGAAAGTAGTATTACTTCCTAAATACACAGCCTTGATGAACAATAAATTTTTCTTTCATGACAGGTTCATTGTTTTGTTGAGGAATAGCTTGAGAGCTATTTCATTGTATATAGTGAAGGTGTAATTGGGCTACAGCAGGCTTATTCCTTTAATAGGTTAGGCAATAATTTCATATCACCTTTTAGTACACAGGGATTTCATTCTGTTAAACTGATTGATTACTTTAGCAGGATTCATTTTCTGGCATTTGTATAAAGAAGAGTCCTGCTGAAGGGAGACACTCCCTTTGGCAGGAGGGGAGGATCTGTGGGAGAGAAGACAACATCAAAGCAGCCTGTCCTACACAGATAGATCTGCAGGGCATTCAGACCAAGAAGTTGTCCAGTCTTTCTGTCCATCCCAGACAGACACAATTAACCCCACCATTTGCCTTACCTGTCAGACATTTATGCAAATTGTTCTTAATAGTCCTGATCATCCTCTGTGGCCTGAATCTGCAGAAATGCAAACCTCTCTCTTATGCCTCTTTCCACTGCCATGTCCATGCCCAAAGAGGAAAAGACATACTTCTGGAATGACTGAGCAGTGCCTCACCATCTGTGAAAAAGAAATTGTCCCTAAGTTCTGAAAAACATTTATCATTGGTTTTTCAAAAGCATCTCCTGCTGTTCTGACAATCATCTAATTTGGATTGTGCTGAGGAAAAGCTGACCTTTTCCTTTCCCTAGTGAGGTCTTCTATTGGAATTCGATAAATGAAATCAGTCAAAACCCACTTAAATTTCCTCTTAGAATATTTCCCTAGATAGAAGCCAGAGTGAGGAATATTAGGCAAAATTCTCTCTTGACATAAATCCATTGAGCCTAAATTAATCTATATCTTGGAACAACCTGATTGTTGCATCAGGTGAAGTATCCTTTTCGCATGGCACCCAGGACCTAAACTACATTTACATCAGCAGAGAATTTGTTTTGCTATCACTGGAGTCAGAGAACCAGCTCTTGTTTTAGTACCACACTAATAAATGCTCCTCATAATGTTCCATGATGAGGGGTCAGCAATAAAAACTTACTTATGCTTCCTTACAATTTTAATTCACAAAATTGACCCAGACAGAAAACTGAAGATTTTCTTTCAGAACCAGGAAGGATGTTCCTGTCAAATTTTGAAGAAAATCTATTAAGCTGTGTTTGAATCTCACTTCATTAAACATTTAGGCTGACTTGCTGTTTTGATATTTGTTATAATGGCTTTTGTGTCTCACTGAAAAACTTGTTGCACTGTTGCTCTCAGCTAGAATTTCCAGAGAGCTACAAGTTTCTGGAAATCAGAGTACTAGCTATGTGTGAAGAAGCAGTCATAAATGAAAGCACTGAAGTAATTATGTCTGCTTGGATATTTTTTCCTAATGTTGTTTTGAGGAGCCCAGTGCATAGCCTGCAGAAGTGAGGATTCACAGCTGTTAGCAAACCTAAATTCCCCTGGATGAAGCAAGACAGACTTTTGCCTCTATATTATCCGTCTCATCTCTATGTTTGTATGTGTAAGGTCTTCTTATTGAGGTACAGTTTTCATGCACATTAGTCACCCTGAGCAGTCTGCATGAAGTTGATCCTGACCTGCATGGTGCCATCGCTTGCCGGCAGGCTTCACTGCTAATCTACCGTGAAGGATGCTTCATTTGCCACCAGGTGGGTTGCACAGAGGGGCTGTGTTGTCCCACTTTCCTTGCCCCTGTCCAGAAAATTGCAATCATGCTTTAAAATGGGCAAGTGGAAAAAGGCAGGCTCGCATACCATGCACACATTCTGCCTCATTTAGCACCTACATACAAAAAAAAAAAAAAAGTTAATAGCGCTGCCAAACCAATTACATTAGATTAAATTAGATTAGCGAGCCAAAAAATTAAGACATCATGGCAGACAGGTCTAGGAATGCTGTGGCAAAAGGGAGCATGGGATACTCAGCTCTGGAAAAAATGAATTTACTCAGTGAGCTACCACTGAAATAAAAATATTTAAAAAATGTCAGATGGAACTAAAACATTTTAGACATATGGTGCATTAAGCAAATGTTTAAACATTTGCCTTTAGCTGCATAAATGTAAAACTGATGGAATGAGTTTAACGGGCGATACAGATTATCTTTAACTGCATTAAACCACACATGTTCATTGTAGTGCAGGCCAGTTACAAATGTAATACAGACCACATCTCTCTAATCTTATCTGTTGATGGTATCTACACTTTTCTCTTACTTTGAAAATTGTTGGCCATCTCTACCTTGGGGTATTACTTTTGTCAACTGAAACTATGAATATTGGACCATTAATGATCAACACTCCTCCAACACCCAAACCAATCAATACTTTGGCTTCTCTAATTAGGCTACTGGACTTGGCATCAGATGGAGTCTTCTCTATGCTTACTATAAATAATCTTGGGAAATCACTGCAATTCTCTGGGTTTAGGTATTGCACCAGACTGCAAAAATGGCCATCTGATAAAGCAGAAGTTTCTTTTGTCTTCCCCTGTCTGATTTATAGAGAGGAACTGCGAGTTGTAGGGTATTTGGACACTTCAAGCAATATCTGCAGAAAACATGCACTCAGTGGGTGTTCTCAGATAGACAGGCAGCCCTCCCAGAATGTGCCACACCTCCAGGGTTTTCATAAATATCCTCCAATTGTCTGAATAGAGACAATGAGAGAGAAAACCAAACTTCCTATTGTTATGAGTAAATCTGTGAAGAAAAGAATCAACTTTTTCTGTTGTACAACAGTTATAATTTTTCTAAAATTTTTATTATTTAACAAATGCCAACACAAAACAATTTCTGGACTTTGAAAGCAGATGTCTTGACAATCTTTATTATAATTTACCATGAAAGCTTCTCAGTAAAGCAATTGGATGATGCTGAAGATGGTATTTCAAGCTGGTTAGGATTCCTGCATCCTCTGCTGAAACCTTCAGACAGGCACACAGACCTGTTAGGTGGAAAAGGACAGGGGCTGGTAAAGTCAAAGTGGAAAAACTGCAATTGCTGTGATATCAGTTAGGAAGCAAGTGAACTGATTGCAAGGAGGGGAGAGGGTCTGAGTTCACCTGTGGCTAAATAGTGGTTGCGGTCTATCAAAACCATCTGTGGGTGCTGCAGAAATGTTTGAGGAAGCCCACTGAGCAAAGCATGCTAGTAATTTATAGTCTGGGTCAGAAATGCTGTAAGTCTTGTTTTAAAATCAGGCAGCATGGGAAAGCTGGTGACACTGTGTGGCAGTGACAGATTAACCCTTTGCTCAACTGGTGATGAAGCTGAATAGGACACTTCCTCGATCTGTTTGCCCAGGGACAAGAAGTAGAAAGCTTGTCACACTGGTGTAGCTGTGCTGGGGGTGCAAGCTCTGAGTAGGCACAGCACAGCCCCAGAGGGATGGCAGAAGCTGCTGGGGCGCTTTGAGACCCTTTGTGCCTGTTCCAGCACAGCTCTCCCACTCTTCTTCCTTCTCCTCCTCCTCTCTGCTCTTGTCTAGTGTTTAAATACAGGTGTTTTCTCAGTTGTCAGGACCACCAGAGGGAAGTTTTAGATTTTGTCAGTAGTTTCCCTTTATCTTCTGGTCTTGCTAGGAAAGATCAGAGGATCTTTTCCTTCCCAATTGTCTCACACCATAACTCTGAACACCATACAGAGGATCTTCTTGCTCCAAAGAACATAGGCAGGTACACTGTTCTGGCACATGTATGAGCTTCAGGTAAGATGGCTTGATTCAACATGACTTCCAAACCAGAGGAGAACGCCGCACGCTCAGGACAAGTTAAACATGGCTGGCAGCCGTTCTGGTAGTCTGTGCTTTCCAGCTGCACTCCCCAGGCACATTGAAGCCGGGCCCTGTGGGCTCACTGGTCAGCGAAGGTGGCTGCTCTGCCTGCTCAGGGCAGCCCAGCACAGCCTGGCCACCAGCCTGTCCCTCCTGCAGACCCTGCGTCTGCCAGCACTGCCTGAGCCAGAGCTGGGCCTCTCCCTGGGGCTCTTGGATAGAGACACCTTCCTCCAGATGCCCACGATGGGGATGGGAGAGCTAGGGTGGAAGGCGGAGGCCAAGCCCAGCGAGCTCCTGGCTGTTGGACACACTGCTCGTTCCAGCTGACAGAAACATGCCCAAAGCAATCACTCACCTGCCTGAGGCAGAGGAGGTCCATATGTAACAGGATAGTTTGGCCGCTGGTTGGTTCAGCAGGTTTCCATCTCACACTAAGAAGTGTTCAACAGTATCAAAACTGACATTTTTCTACATTTTTATGCGATTCAGACAAGGACAACCCAAAAAGTAAGTGCAAAACCAAGCTGACAGTTACTGGCTCAGGTTACCTTCAAGAGAACTGGAGGGAAAGGATAGGGATACATGCAGCAGAGGGAAATGTCCAGAGTCACTTTGTCAGATTAAGCCATTGTCTTCCTCTCTAAGCCAAGTACCCCCAGGAGCTGAGCCTGGGTTCATCTCTTCAGATGGGCTCTGTGAGTTGTGATGACTCTGGACCCACAGGACATATCTGGTGGCACCTTGCAAGATGGTGGCCAGCTGAGGAAGGTCACTAGCTAAATTCATGCAATAGAAAAGGACAGGTCATACTCTCATGAGCTTTTTCTTCAGTCTTTTGCCCCCTCTTCCTCCTTCTCATGTAATTTTTCAGGCATTTGGACCAAAACAGACATAAACCATTCCCGAACAGTGTGCAGGAGCTTAGACTGTGCAGGAAGAGGCCACTGCTCAGAGGAACTTAGCAGTCCTGTTTACCATGATATTACATTGTCATTTTGGATATCTTCTATCTCTGATCACCAATTTTCATCCTGAGGTCTCAGAGCAGGTTCAAAGGTGGGTAAATGCTATTTGCTGATAAGGGCATGGCAACAAGACTGGTAGCACCAAATGGCAATAAACTGCCAAATTTATGCAACAATTGAACCTCCTGCTCAGACGGCTATTTATTTAGTTCTTGAGAGTAAATCTCTCTAGTGAATTTCAGAATCCCCCTGACAGAGGAATACCGAGCCCAAGAGATATTGCCACCTTAATATTGAGCTTCTGCAAGAAGTATTTTTGTGTGAATTGGTCTTGTTACTTCAGGTGATTACAGTTCCTTTCCCTAAGAGCACAGCTGCACTAGAGAAACCCATATAATTTAGAAAGAGACTACTAGAAGCCAGTTCTGTGAAAGGAGTGAGTTTTATGTGACAATAATAAATTCCAGTGTGACAGACATACTGAAGGAAAACTGCTTTAAAGTAACACATGTGCCTCAGAAGCTGTGGCTATCTGCCCATCCTGTCCTGCTTGCACTAACTTACCCAGACGTATGTGGGCCTTCTGGCTTGGAAAATACGTTCTAACTCCCCTTTACAAGTGACTGGCCTAAGTCCAAAGTCTCGGTAGTATCATATTTCTGTCTGCATGCCTCAGTGTTCACAGTTAATCTAATCATGGCCACTAGCGTTGGATGAGTACCTTGGTGTCTGGATGGATGGATGGATGGATGGAAGAACAATAATGGAAATTAATTTCTCTGTTAACACTAAAATCCATAAGAAGGATTTTAGTCTTAGTCTCTCACAACGAGACTATGCCAATGGACACAGAACAGGAGGGCGTGTGGAATTTTACCTATTTTCGGTCAAGTTGTGTGCACAGCAGTAGGTATGTGATACTGGGCAAAGAGGCAGATGGCACTTACTGGACACAAATGGCTGCTGTCCATCAAACATTTTTCTATGAAATATGGTAAGAAGAGCATCTCTTTTTTTATGAATGTGGATCCTGCTTAAATGGTGCCTTTATTGCCTCACAACTGTACCTTTCAGGTGGTTCCTTGGCAGTACCCTTGAGATATTGCAGAAGTTGAAGTAAGACCATGATGCAGAACGCCATTTACTATGGCAATTGTTACACTGGCAGCATGGACAATTGCCTGTCCATGAGCTTGTAAACTGAACTTGAAAGCTTGGGTGACATATCAGAGAGATGACTTTTCTTCTTGAAACACAGTTACCATTTTTTCATATTTAACCAAAAACATAGGGTTTATTTTTCTTTCTTTTTTCACCTATTGACTGCCGTAAGCAGCTCCCAGTACAAGCATAAGTCTGTAAACTGATTTCTCTTATCAAACATGATGAAATCTGTGGCTCTCTCTGGGCTCTGTCATTATTAATAAGAATGGATGCCATTCTTATTAATCACCACTAAAGTTTTAAAGTGTACAGTTGTACAATGGCAGCTCTGGCTTATTATGCACAGTGCACCTTCTGCCTTACTGTAACTCCTTGTTTTCACTCGATCCTACTACTTCTCTAAAACCAGAACATTTTTGAAGGGTAACAAATCAGGAAGCATATGAGTTTCTGCCATCTTTAATAGGATCCTAGTATGTGATGGTAAAGCAGCTAAATTAAGCCAAAATGTGGAAATTGAAATAAACAAGATAAATTAACACACATCAGAGGGATGTGATCTAGTGGTGATCACTTTGAAAACACTGGTCTTATGTCCATGAAGGTAGAATGTCTGTTTCCACAGGTGAAAAGTCGAGGTGAAAGGGCTTGCCTGTAGTTACAGACACAGTGCTACATTTGTGTACCAAAAAATAAAAAACAATTATCTGCTTACTTATTGTGATAGAAATGACACTGTGGCAAGCAAAACTAGAATAAAAATGGTATTGCTATGGTAAAAAAAAGGTCTGGTCAATAAGGAACAGTCAGTAGACCTGTAAAACAGATATGTCTCTTCATAAAGGAAATATTTATTAGAGAAGCCCTCTCTTCAAGGTGTGGGGTTTTTGAGACATTGTGCTAAAAATAATTTATTGAGATGGATCACAGCATCTTATTTATACCATAGTACATCACTGCATTACTTGCTTGGGTCTTCGGAGCTTTTGACACATCAGCCTTGATATGCATAAGTTTATCGCTTTTTTTGTTATGTCAATGGTCACGAGTTCTTAACTCCTTTGAACTAGATTTTTAAAAGACTGAGTGCAAAAAAATGCTCTCAGTAAACATCTGTTAAAGAGAGCGAGACACGAGAAAGGAAACTTTGCTGTCACAGCAGCTTTCTTTGTTCAGTGTAATCTAACTAGTCATCTCCTGTACTTGGAGCTATCTTGTCAGCTAGGTATTGTTTTTCTTCTGCTGAGCAAAATCAGACTGACTTTTGTGTTACTAATTCCCTGAAGAAACCAGAACCCTTACACTTCTGAACCATTTCTCAAATTATTAACACTTTATTTCTCATTCTAAACCAGATTTGGGATTTCCATTTCTTATCTGGGTCCTCAGTGTGCAGCCCCTGTACCCCCTTCATACCTCCCACCACATGATAGGGATACCATTAGGATTTCCTCTCCATACACAGCATAGACAACATGGACTTTTTTTCCTCAGTGGCCTTCCCCCCAGCTCCCCAGCCAGCATTTGCCTGTAGGAAAGCCAGCTGTGTTTGAAATCACTGAGAGAAGAACAGCAGTATCAAAAGACACTGCCAAATAATGCAGGAGGGACCTGAAAGAGATGCTCTGAGGTAATATCTCAAGTCAGCCCAAGCTTTCTGCTACATTTTCTTTTAGATCAGCCTGTAACCCAGGTGAGGTTCAATCAGATTTCAGGATGTAGAAACATATTTCTAAGGCTTTTTCCTTCCTTATCTCATTATATTGTAGTCTTCAGGTGGCCGTTCTTGACCAGGTCATGTCTTTGAGTCTGGTACCGAGTACTCTGCAGATTGATTCAGAAGTGAGGCAGAATTGCTGCACAGTCTCCTTTTCCACTCTTTTCTGATAAAACCTTTAATGCTCTTCATAAGCAAGCTGTGGCAGTGTGTGAACTATTAACCTTAATCCATTTGACATTCTACTTTCCATGTTTTAATTATATTTACAGATTTCCAGGAGGTTGTTATCCTTTCTCTTTTTATAATGGAGTTTTCTCAGTGGATTCCAGCTTTCACTTCTCCTTTTCCTGGACTCAGTAACACGTACAATGTACTCTCCTTGTGGCCACAAGATTTGGCTTGTAAGAAGCTATTTGAAGAATAGGAACATAAGTATATTTATACACATAAGTTTCCAGGGCACTTATTTACAAGAGATTTTTCTGCACCTTTTGCATAAAACCACATTAAATCAGGTAAAAACATAAAAAGGTCTAGCCCATGTTGAACGCTGTCCAAGAGAAATGCCTCTTCCACTGTTTACAGCTTGACATTGATTCTCCCTTGGTTTCTCCTCCTTTCGGCACAGCTGCATCTGGTGGTTGCTGTAGCCCCAAGTAAAGCCACATATATTGATGTATATTTTTTCAGGTAGGTGCTGGGCTTTATATAAAATGAATCTGGTTTACACTGTAGAAAAGTAGCTCACAGCACATTTTTGAAAAGAAAAGGTCAGCAGCTCCGTGAAGCTGATGGTCCTTGTCAGTGGGAAGTGATTCACAGCCACCAGAGCATCTCTTCTGTCACTGCAGAGGACAAAAGTCCTATCCATGCTGACCAGTGGGGCAGGGCTCTGCTGTCATTCTGGTCCTCAGATGACAAAATCCAGCTCGAGTCACTTTGTGGCTGTAACACACTGAGTGCAGTTGATTGTGCCACCATAGATGCCCTCAGTACTTCTTTCCTCTGTGGCTGACCCTGTGAAAGTGATGGGTCTCCTGGAAACTTGGAGGCTCATCTGGCAGCTTTGTGTGGTTGTTCTGGGTACCCAAAAACATCTCAAAAGATAGTGGATGGCTTTTTGCCATATTTATCCCTCACAGAACCAAAAACAGACCGTGTCTGTATTCCTGCAACCCATTTTTTCCTGCCCTTTCTGTAACCATAGGGTATCTACCCTCCCTCTCAGTCCTTCACATAATGTCACTAAGGTAGGAAAGATGAGAGACTGCCATTTAATGAGTTGGGATTAAAGTCCACCAGAAAATTGAAAAAAGAGAGATTCAAACTCATTTCTAACCATATTTCCAATTTTGTTTCTTACTCTGATGATGATCCTTTATTGGAAATGAATGAAAAATGTTGAAATGATCAACAGCTGGATAAAATGGCAAACACATAAAAGACTTATAGTACTGTTGTGTGTGCACATGGAATGCTTGTAAAACAAAGACCATAAGAATGAGACAAACATACATGACACTGGGAGTGGCTTTCAATCATTTTTAGCTCAGAGATTTTCTGTGCAAGAAATGGTTGTTAGTCCTTCTCCCATCAACATGTTGGGTTTTCAGTAAAACCATGCCACAAAATTTCACACACAAACCGCTTTGGCAAAGAACAAGCCCTTATCAACTGATCCCCTTTACCTCTCTGTCAGCTCCTTCAAAGGCCTCTCATAGATTTCTAAGTCAGGAATTACATTTACAGTAACTATGATAACTTCACATGTATTTGAACATCCCTGGTTTCTCTTTTACTACAGTTCCTCTTAATTTGTCTGTTACCTGTGTCAGTTTTAGACATCAATATCTCCCTTGATCTCTGCTATAGAAGAGAACATTGCCGTTTTCCCATTCCAAATTGGTTTTGAGGGAGAAGTTGGCTGAATAGCTCAGCATTCAGATTTTTAATCTGCATATGTTCCTCTTGATAGTATCTGCATGAGTTGCACTGATGCCTTAAGTGATGCAATTAATACCCATCATGCAATGCTTACTCTTCACCCCTGCTTTGGAGAGAAGTGTGTTCTCTGGAATTACTTATTTTGGTACAGCTTTATCAGTTTTGGTTTTGTTTAGCTTTGCTTTTCTGGAAAAATGCACATGTTAGTCTGTATTTATTTTAGAGAAAGCAAGGTTAGAGAAACAGGGACCTTAGGTCCTCAGGGAGCTCATTCCACAGTTGCAGGCTGACCAGTTCTGTCTCCACAGATAAGCTTTGCCCTAGTTTTAGAGAGGTTCAGTTCCAGCAGAGGAGCAAAGTTACTGAATACAGATTTTATTGAGGGCTTTAAGCAGTATTTAAGATACTTTGGTCTCAAGATGAGAATTATTTGAATGATCCATCGCATAGTGAACTCCATTTTTGTACTCTTTGGGAAGACAACATAAGACCTGAAGCAAAAATTTGTTTTCCCATGGTCAGCTCTATTACACGAAGTGTTGTGTGAACCTCTGGAGTATGGCCTGAATGTCTTACACACATAAATCACACTAACGATATAGAAGTAGCTGAAGTGGGTCACAGCTAGGCCTGCAACACATTCCATCCAACTGCAGAATCCATGTGGAAGTGCTCATGGAACAAGTTAATATTGACAGGGAATTACTACTCCACCAGGAAAGATCAAGAGGGTCATGCCTGGGCGTGTGGGTTTGGGCTCCAAACTTCTCAGCCCTGTGACACTCCAGATTCTCTCTTCACATGGAATCTGCATCTGGTTTCAGGTTCACAGAACGTGTATTGGCTGAGAAATTAATGCTGAGAAGAAGTTCAGCAGAAGGAGTTTTCTCATTAATATTAATCTCTGTTCTGGTGTGTTGTGGGTTGCCTGAACAATCACATTCCATGCTGTTAAGGAACTGACTTTATGTTGGTGCTAGTGTTCTCTGGGATGCTCTGAGCAGGCACCAAAAGGGCTGTTTAAAAATAGCTTGAAGTCTTTTCATATTGAAGAGGCTGACTAGTGCTTTCCAACCTTGCTAGCTCAGGTGCCTCTGCTGTGTTCATCTAAAATGCTCTCAGGCTGAAGCTGAGCAACAGAAACCAATAAAACCCAACAAAGTACTCACTAGGAATTTGGTATGAAGGGAGGACATCTTGGCTTGCTGGTGCACTCATAGATTTTTTCAGGCATGCATCCAGTGTAAGATTCAGACTCTTAATTTCCTTTAGGCTATGATTTCACGTGGCTCAGTTTATTCATAGGTACCCAAAAAGTTTAAAAGTCTCATACAATCCAGAAACTTCCTAATGTCTCCAGACAGCTCCATAAAGCAATCAAGCACTGGAAAAGTAATAGCAACCATAATAGCTGCAGATGACTTCCTGGAGTTTTATGCCCTCCCTTCAGAGCACACAGCCAGGAAAGGGTAGCTGGTTATCCATGGGATGGGATGCAGGTGGCAGCCTGCACCGGCCCCTTTTGTAGCCTGCATTGCTGACTCCCAGGTATTGCTCTTTACTCCCATCTGAGCCATAAGGGGGCTGTGCCGTTCAATATGAGGTGTAAGAGATAAACGAGGTTTGAGCTCCTTCCAGCCACTGGAACAGTGCAGCCACTGTTGTGCTACTGATGGTGTCGCCTCCGGCTCCTTGGCCTGGTTACAGCTTGGGTAGCTGCAATCTGCCTACTTACAGTCTCCCCAGAGTTCCTGTTGGCAGCATTATTCTTTTTCCACTTCTTGTCCTAATTTAGTTGGGTTATCTTGCTGTGCACTGTTAAATGCTACCACAATCCATATCAGAGGTGGCTACATGTCAGGTTTGGGTAAAGAAATCTCTCATTAGGGGAGCCTGATCTTACAGGCTTCACTCCAGTGAATAATCCAGAGGTATGTAATTAGGCTTCCAGAGGTCCAGCGCTGCTACTGGGCAATGCACTCAGAAGAATAACAATACTCGAGTGCCTGGAGTTTTATGCACATCTACACAACATCCTTGCAGCAAACATGAAATCTTTTTTTTTTAAATTTGCTGTTTTAAACCAATTGGAAAAATAAACATAACATTGGGGAAAAAAGTGAGTAACTGAAGGGATTTATTTTGCTTGCTCTGAAACTATTAAAAGCTTGAGGCTTTGAGTAGTCCTGTATACTGAACAATGATATCTGCAGCCTTTCAGCTCAGTTTGGGTTCACTGGAAGCCAGAATTAAAAATGCAGCCCACTGGGCTTGAGTGTAAATGAATTAAAACCGGTCAAGCAAAGACTGCACTGTTCTTGGGAGTTTTTCACATATCTACAAACTATAAGGATGCTGATTAAGAACTTTGACAAAATACTTTTTAAACAAAGGCAAAATACTTGTACATCTCTTTTACTAGTAGACATTCACTTTTCTTCCTTTCTGAAGTCTTTGGGCTAAGCAGCTCATTAGCAGTCCATGGCAAGATCTGGGCAACTGCAGAGAGCAACCCCTCCTTCTGAAGCGAAGATATACGATAGAGAAGGTGAATTATCCCTAGGGCTACCTTTTGTTCTGCTCTGACTCTGGAGGAAGCTTTTATTCCTCAATTGACAGGATGGAGTGCAGGCACCCTGTCTGAGTAAATAATGGGAAAGGCACCTAAATTTCCTGCAAGTGACATAAAATATCACCTTGATCTTTCTTTCTTGAGCAAGGAGACGTATCGACTGTGAGTTTTGTCCAACAGGAAATACATACAATATGTATGCACATATTTAAAATTCACACAACTTTAAGGTAAGTTATACATGCATTTGTTTTCTGATGCAGTCAATATCTACACTGGCAAGAGATATTTAGGTTTTGATGTATGGGTCTGATGACTGCCTATGTACGGAGGAAAGCATCCTTAAACACCGTGCTGTCGAAGTAATATCCACAAATCATTCAGCGCCCATCACAGTCAGATAGTAAATATTTTATATATATTGAAAAATAATATTTCTTCTTCTCAAGTATTGCTCATGTGTTCCCTTTGGGCAACTCTCAGAATAGCCTTTTGGGATTAATAAAAACTAATAGTTCCCTTTATGCTTTTAAAGCTTTCGTCACATGGGCTCCCCAAAGCGCTTGCACAGCAGCAATCCTAGTCACTTAGTTTGAAAAAAGGAATATGCATTAAGGGAACACAGGGAGAGTAAAACTTCTTTTCTATGTTCCAGCATGAGGAGGTCACCTGTGCTGTGCACAGGACTAGCATGGATGGTCTCTCTGCAGGGGTGCCACAAGGATGGCCGTGCTCTGGGAAGATGTTTTGAAGCTACAAAGAAAATTAACTGTGTGCCTAGAGCAGGCTGTTAGGATCAGAGCAAAGGCTATGAAAAAAGATGTTATATTTACCTTTGCTTTTTAATCCACATTTTTGCTGTTTATTTTTATTGCTGTGTTTGCAGCTGGATTGAAATAATTTGGTTTGATGATAATTTTTTCTTTAGAGACAGATGTCCCTCACATTACTCCAAATAAGACTGACACCAAGCAGGATTGCTGCAGGGGCACTCAGGCTGGTCCACCACTGCCTTTATTCAGGTTTCAGGTTGATGATGATGATGCTGGCCCAAGTTTCAGTTGCCATGTTTATGGCTTTGAGAAGCAGCAGTGTGGCATTATGTCCCTGGAATATGAAGATTATAAAGGGAAGAACATTAATAATAATGCTTCCAGAACACTGTGACAGCAGTCTAACATTCTGCCCTTGAGCTATTCCTCCAAACAAAATTTCCAGCATGTGTTCTTCCCTTTCAAATGTCTAATGGAGTGTTGAGCCAGCAAGACAGCTGGGTAGTTTGAGTTTCTGCCTGCACAATGGCAGCAGTGTCTGTGCTGTCAAAATTAACTGCATTTTTTCCTCCTCATGCTGGAAAAAAGATCTTTCTAACATTTGAAAAATATACCATGTGCTCAGAGATCTTATGTTCCTTTGTTGGTTTAGTTCAAGCAAAGCTGATTACAAAATTCAATTCTAGTGCCATTCAAAGAGCCAGCGTTATTCAAATATTGGTATCATGAAGGTCTATTTTAAATACATGACCTCATGTGGAAGAATAAGCACAGCAGATCACTGCTTAGCTAATGAGTGGATGGGCACTGCATAAAAACCCAAAAGGAAGCATCAGCCCAGCGCTATAGGTATTTCCAGAGTAGGTTGCCTCAATACCTGCAGATACTGGCACTGTCAGGTAATTCCAGCTCGGGGTTGCACTTATCCAATGAATTTCATCATGCTCTGTAGTGATTTGCAGTTGAAAGGGAGAACGGAGTCTAGCCCATTTTCTTACACACCTAATTGCTGTTGAAGAATGTTTCGTGATTTATTTTTCAGTCAATGCACAAACTGCATCAAAACATCAGACAAGTGAATTGACGCTTCTTGACCTGAGCTGATAGACAAAGAAGGTTTGTACAGAGTTGTAATACCCATTTTGACCTCTCTCATGATAACAGCATGTGTTCAGCATGAGCTCAGTTTCTAAAATATAAGTGACCCCCTTGAGTATCTGTTCTAGAAAAACTTGGGCTTCTTAATGATGGAAAGAAAAGTTTTTCTCTTAAGGGAAGGAGGGAAGCAGGTAAGAAGGAGTGAGTACTCTGTTCCTTGGATATGGAAGGCACATGTAAATACAAGATGCCATTTATCATTATTTGATATATAGGAAAATACAGTAATTTCATTTAGCAGCAGGTTTTAGGAAGATTAAACATGCTAGGAAATTTGTTTTAGAATAACAATGTAACAGGATATTGTAAATTATTTTGCAGTAGGCTGTCATGCCATGTCACTATAATTCTTCAATATTTAATTAAAACCCACAGCAAATTAATATTCAGGTCCCGTCAAGAAAACTAATTGGATAGAGGGACCAGCTGCTGAAGAAGTTTGGATGTCAGCTTCAAATGGTAAAGTGAAAGGTTCACACTGGCTTGTGGGTACACATTTGAAACACTTCATAGAATTAGAGAATCATGACTAGAATGGTTTGAGTTGGAAGGGACATTAAAGATCATCTAGTTTCCAAGTCCCCTGCCATGAGCAGGGACAGCTTCCATTAGACCAGGTTACTCAAAGCTCCATCCAACTTGCCCTGTACATGTACAGGGATGGGGCATCCACAGATTCTCTGGGGAACTGGTGCCACTGCCTCACCCACCTCACAGTGAAGATCAGCACAGACTTATGGAAAAGACTGGTTTTGTTTATAATGAAGTCGTGGTATGTTCGAGAGAAAGATTCACACTTAATGACAGGATATACTAATACTATTTAGTTAGAGACTGGAGTTTGTGTAAAACAATTCTCAGATAATGTTCTGTAATAGAAAGTTCTCTCCTGGGAAAGGTGACAGGCCCCAGTATCCATGGTCTCAGGCACCTCTGCTTCTGCATACCTGGTAGACATTCAGTTTCTCCACTATCTGTGAGATTAGACTTTTAAGGAAAGGATAGATACTTCAAAACACTAGTCCTCTTTTTAGCACTGTAATCATGGCATTGGGCTGAGCCACCACTAGATCAGGCTACATGATTATGGTGGAGTGAGGACGGGAATTGTAGTAGCCACTGGAATGGGGCCAGCCACACTGACCAGGTTTCATGCGAAATAATAAAAGTTCTGGCATTAAATACATCACAAGGAATCACACACCTATTCAAGGAGGTATTTTATAGCTCTGCAGTTCCAAAGCTATGCAGGTTTTCTAAAAAATAAGTTTTAAATTACTAATGCTTTGTACAGCTCATTTGTAAACTCACAAGTACCGGGTATTGCAAGGTATCTGTATTTCAGTGTTTGTCTGAACACAGACTACTGTTTGCAAATGGCTCATGAATAGAAAAACAAAGTTTAAAATTATGGAAACTGGCGTAATAGGGATTTATAAATATTGTGTTGGTATGGGCTATGTAATTCTCCTATGTTTGCAGCACTATAAAATACCCACAGTAAAAGATAGTAGCTTTTCTAGTAAACTGTTATGATTTTTTTCCATCATTGATTTATACCGAGGGGCTGAACTCCAACACTTTTGTTGCTAACTAGCAATTAAGATGAAAGTACTGTCCTTTCTGAGAATGGCATTCATTCAAGCAATACACAGATCTGACACAGTTTTGCTCTTTTACTCAGCAGTTGTTTGCAAAACAATAGAAAGGAACTCTACTTTATTTCATTGCCTTTGAAACTCAGAAAGATAAAAAAAAAGAAAAAAGACTGTAAAAATTCAGCTTACAAAGAGATGAAAAATGGAGTTTCAGGAAGCCAATGTCATGCTGTATGGAAGCTTATATAGCAATTCAGAGTAAATGCAAATTCAGTAGGTTAAGCAAATTAGAGATAGTTGAATTAATCTTGAGTAAGTGATCACATTGTGCTGCTTCTGCTTGGGCTCTCCAGCTGATGCTGATTTTAATTTGTGCTCTTGTTGCTATTTAAGCAGATTCTTCTGTGGATTAATCCTGTGAGTACCTGAACTGCTTGCAGACATCAAGGATATGAAGAATTCTTTTGACACAGTGAGGAAATGCCTGTCCTGAGTGGGACAGTGCTGAACTCCAGCAGGAGTTCCAGGCCTGGGAATTGCTCCCAGCTCCTCTGAGACAGCTGAGGATGTCAGCCTAGGTCTTGGTGGCCTATCTAGCCTGGGGAGCTCTATGTGCCCTACTGAGCCTTATGCTGGTCTTGTGGTCCTTATCCAGTGGCTGGGAGACACATACAGAATGGAAGAGTTCTAGGAGAGCAGAAACCATGTGACTTCCCTGGCTGAGACGTTTTCATCACCCTCATGTAGAGTGCGATGCTGAATGAGCTGTTATGCCAAGTGGGTGAAACACTCAGTGTTAGCCCCTTTCCTGTCTTGGCAGTGCTTGGGCAGGGTCTCTTTGCAGGCCAGTGGCACAACTGCCATGGGGAGGGAGAACAGCTGTCCTTGTACCCTGTGATGAAGAATAAGCATCCACAAGAGCAGGCAATGAGTGTCCTCTGAGCTTTTATCCCCTACTAAATTCATTGGAGCAAGACCAACATCCTTCTAGGCTTTGGTTTGACATCAGGTGGCAAATACCCCATCTTGTAAAGCTTGTTCTGCCATAGACAACAGCATTCCTCTGCATTGTATTAGTGTATGTCTTCCACATGCAAATTCTGCTAATTCAATGAATTATTTAGCAGTGCCATGCTCACAGGCTCATGCCAACATGGTAATAGAATTCTGTACTGGCTACGGGTATAGCCAGATGTTCACAATTTTTCTCCCTCTTTCTGCACAGATTTTATGCAAATTTCAGGAAGAACAGCACTGCCATCACCACCTTCTCTGTTAATAAATCCCATAATGGGCCTCCACCCCTGTACAACTCAGCCCACAAGGGACAAGCTGCAGGGTGCAATCCCTACTCTTTGTGAGTTAAGGATGCTCAGTGGTGGGAAAGTAAGGGCTATTGGGGACATTCCTTCCCTCACCCGCTCCTGCTGGTGTAAATCACATGTTACTGCAGCTGGCAGATTTACACTGAAGTGTTGTCACTGGGGAGAACCAGGACTGGCAAACTCAGGAAGAATTAGATAAGCTACAAAGTTAAAGGGAGATCAGAAGTTGATGACGGAAGTACAGTAGGAAATTCAGAGCTATAGGGTGTGACAGTTTAACAGAAACGTTTTTACTTTTTACCTTTTTTTTTTTCCCTAGGAATTGTTTTTCCAGTGCTGGTGTGATTTTACTGAGCATCTATGGAGAGAAGAGCTGGCCTCACTCTCTCCCTGTTTTTCACTGTTCAGTCCCCTCCTCAGAGGATTTACTTGTGATTTACACTTGCAGAAGTGAGAAAATATTCAAGCTGTGCTCATGCAATTATAGTGAACAAGGGAAAGAGGCCAGCAGAACTGAAGTTGGTGGATTCTGGGCCTGGGGCTCTTTTTGCACAGCTGTGCTCCCTGCTCAGTCATTCAAACCACTCTAAAGTGAGACAGAGCGGATGCAGCCACTCTGGAGTCAGAGCAGTTTCAGTCCAGGGCTGCTTTTCAATTCATAATGACATCCCTGCTCTGCAAACTATTTATATGAGCTTTACTTACATCAACTTCATTGCAGTAGTTAAGCTTAAGCACATGCTTAAATGTTTTTCTGAAGTGGGTCCCCAGAGTTTATACATGACGTTGAAGTTAATAAGCATCAGGCCCACTACTCAACAGGGTGAGAGTTACCCATTTATAGAGATCTAGAAATGTAATTTATAATTCAAGTCTTTCAAGGGAAGGATAATTGTCCAATTTTGCACTACTGTACAGGAGAAAACAAAAGTGAGTTACATGTTTATGTGCACTGTGCTTTTTGGGTTTATGTCATTTTCCTTTATAAATTGCTCCAGATTTTGGGGCACTGAAATCTACCCAATACTCTAAAATGTTTCATATAAAGCAGAATCTTGCACCTTGCTGTAGCTGTGGGATTTTATGGAAGTGCTGTGCTTGGTCCAGACTTCATCTGTGGTCCTGCTCACCCTGAGTGCCCAATGATTACATGCTAACTTCATACCCTGGCACAGGGACTGATGATGGATGATCTCTGGTCAGAGTGACCCCTGCTCTCTGGTCACTTGAGTTGCTTTGCCAATGAGGTTGCATTTCTGTTTGCTCAGTTAATGACGATCAGCATTACAAAATGCATGACAGGAATTCAGCATGCATATGCCAGTTAATAGAGACAATTGAGTGAAAGAAAAACTAGTTTCTGGTGTCACAAAATGTCTCTTGTGATAAAGCATTTGGAATATAATGGTTAACATTTCATTCAGCACTTATGAATATTTGCGTACCAGTTAATCCATATTGTTTGTGAAATTATAATGACATAATAATTGCTTGCAGATACATTCCTATCATATTGGGTGAAGACTTCCTCTCCATTTTTCTTGTCTTTCCAGTCTTACTAATTCTCCAAACATACCATCAGACATCTGGTGCCAGGATTTGAGTATCTGTTTTTCTGTCTCCACCTCTAGACTCCTGAAAAGATAGCCAAATCTTGGTTTGTTTTGTGGTTTGTTTTCCTTTTTTCCCAGAAACCTAAACACTAAGATCAGTGGGAGTTGAAGACTGAATAACATTTCAAATTGGGCAGCTTCACTATGCTATAGCACATATGTTTGTAGTAACTGAATAGATAAGAGCCAGGAAAGGACACTCAGAGCATGTAGCATATTTTTTAGGCTCGGTAGGACCACTAAAACTTTCTGTTGTGCATTGTACAGACTTTCTTTGGCACCATTAAAAATCTTGGCTCTAGTTTGGGAAAACAGCTACCAAATTAACACTGTTTACCTGATTGTTGACCATCCATGTTCTGACTTGACAAGCATTCATCAATACAGATTTTATTTGGAAAAAAATAAGATCAAACTGAGGCAGCATTTTATCTTATTATTTTTTTCCCAGTAAGTCCTTATATCAGTTTCAACTAAAAAGATGTATTTAACTCACAAATATATTTGCTTTTCCAGCACGAAAACCTTGAGAATAAAAGGAAAACAAGAATACATTAGGGGACATAAACAGTAGTTTCCTCTATATATAGAAATAAATAACATCTAAAAATCTTTTTGCCTCCTACTTGAGTAGACTAAAATCCTAAAAGATTCTTGTATGTGCTGGCTGCCTAAAAATAAAGAGCATTTATCACATTATCATTCATACAAAAACTGCCTGCACAGGCTGTGTAGTCCCCAAGCTGCTGGAGGCAGGAAGGATATTTCGTGTCAGTACCAGTTTATGTGGCTGAGCTCTTCTCTGGCTTTTCCTCAGAAAGAGGATACTGGACAACACAGGCTATCAGACTGATGTGATATGACCAATGGTAGCTTCTCAAGCTCAAAAATGCAAGTTGCTATTCAAAATATGGGCAATTATTTTAGCGCCAGTGGTGTTTTTTTAAGTATTAATCAAAGTAAGAAAGAAAGAAGATACCAGAAAACAAAGCAGTTTATTTGAGGCTTTGCATACTGTATGGGCTGTGCTTTGCTTCATTCTGTGCAGTGTCAGGCTGGGGGTCTCCATGAACTTGTCTTAGGAGCCAAGCACGTGTTGCTGAAAACATCTCTGTGAGTCTCCAGGCTGCTGGTGTACACCAATTTGGCCAAGGGGAGCTGAGGGGGCTGTGGACGGAAAGGAGAAGCTGATTTTTTCTACCATGTAGAAAAGTAATAAGGAAGTAATTTTCTGGTGAGGAAAGGTCTGGGGTATGGGCTTAGGCACTCTTTGCGAGTTACCCTTTGTATACTATGTGAGCTGGACTTTCTGATGTTGCATCTGCTTTCTTGAGGTGCAGCTGGAAGAGGCAGGGAATTCTTGAGCTGATGCTGGCTGGGCTTTGCCTCAGATGGGCCACAATTGTTCCCACTGACACGCAGAGAAAGCTGACTTCTCCAGGATCACTTGGATGGAAAGGGGACCAGGGACAGGAACAATTCACAGAAAAGGGTTAAGTCCTGTGTACTGCTTCATGCGTGGTGGCAACATCACAAACCAGAGCAATACACGGGTGAGTACAGCACGTTAGCAATAGCTCTCAGACCACAGATGTCAGTCAGGTCAAAATAACCTGTGAAGCCTCTGGAGGGAAATGTCTTTTACAGGGGTGATCAGGGCTGCTGCAGTATCCTGAAGCATCCACTGCAGCTGCCTGTAAGTTGTCCAGCCTTTGCTGATACTGCCTGCTTATGAGGAACCTGCAGAGATGTAAGATATGAAAAGAAGGCCACCACAAAAAGATAACTTTAAAACCCATCTGTTCTCCTAATATTCACGTGCATTTTGAAGCATTGAATCTCCATTAATTTGAGCAGACCTCCCTGATTCACTCTGGTAACTTAGTGCACCATCAGTTCTTGTGATATCTTTTTAGTCTAAGTGCAGATGGCTAACACTGCAGAAATGGATGGACTTGCAACCAGTTTCCTCTGCCTGTGATCTACAAAGTCTTCCTGCTCACTTGACATAGGAAAATTGCCTTGTAACACCAGCCCAGGCTGTCACAGTCAGGCCTGACACACCTTGGGGAACATTAACCTACATATACTTTTTAAAATATATGAGAGTGGCTCAGGGGATATCTCTGTCTCAGACAAATTTCAAGACAAGGTTAGTACCTCCATTTTCCTTTGTTCCAATTTGAAAGTTTTGTCAGACTTGGAGACTGTTAATGGCCCACGGATGAGGGAGGTGATCAGGATGCAAAAGTGAAAAGTGAAAAGGAAAGACTCAGGCAAAAAACAAGAAGTAGAAAGGAAGTTACTGGTTGTGTGATCCAACCCTTGCTGTGGCTCATTATTATTACTTGCAACAGCAAATGCTGATGAAGTGCTGCAGAGTGTCAGTAATTAGGAGGCATGGCTCTCCAACTGCTGCAGCATGTGGTCAATGAGTTCCTGCCTCCAAGAGATGTTCTGCACTGTAAGAAAAGATATTTATGTTCTGATAAACATGAAGAGAGACTGAAATACAGCCTATATGCCACATTAGAATGAGATTTCTCCTACACCTCCACATCCAGAGAAAGAGCTCTCAATTGATGTCAGGCTGGAGAGCTAGTGAAAGTTGAGCCTCAGCATCTAGGGTACAACAGAGAATATAAATCTCTCTGTTTTCTTCTTCTCAGACTCCCACCAATCTGTTCAGCAGTATCTGGGAAAAAGAAATCAAGTCCATGTAACATGGAATGCCATTGAACAGCTTAGTGACAATTAGTTGCGCATGTTCAACAGCATTGTCGTTATGGCTGATGCCTTCCAGTTTCCAAGTCTGTGTTATATAGAATTCTCTTAACTATATTTTCAGTCAGACTCTTTCTGCCAGTTGTAGTCTATACACATTTTACAGGCCCAGTAAAAAGGGCATGAGCAAAGAAAGTGCTGAAGTTCAAGAAACAGGATAGAGCACTGTGCTCAGTAATGGCATAACTTTTAACAGGAGTTGACATGGTGTCAGGTTAACTGGAAGCAGTGATAGGGCTGCAACCACATCACTTGGAGGCTTGCATGGTGTGCCACTTGGTGCATTGTATAGGGGAATGGGCTTAAATTGCCCATTATTCTTGGGTAGATCCCAATACTCCTTCAATGGAGAATGGGGTCTCACACTGCAGACCTATCCTTTGGCACACTGTTTTTCCAATATAGGGTACAGCTCAGCTTCAGATATCCAGCCTCCCAACTGCTGAACAAAGTCCTTTGGAACTTATGAGGATGGAGAACATCTTGGGCTGCAAAGTCCAAGTTCTTCTAGTCAGATGCTACTATGTCAAACACCTTCCTGGTAATCTTTTCTTAAGCTAGGTCTTAACATGAGTTTGTTACTTGCTCCCACTTGTGCTAACATGCAGATCCATGAATTAACCCCCCTGTTTACTAGGTAGCTTCTTTTGACTTCTGTTCTAATTTCAGATTATTTTACAACTGTGAGCTCCTAGGCTGTCAATAATCTCCATATTTAACCAGTTTTTCTGCTTTGCCTGTATTTGCCCCTGATATTTTTATAGAGAACGACCATATTCTCTTCCAACCTTCACTTTGATATGCTAAAAATGTCAACTTTTCTAGTGTTCCCTCAAAAAATAAGTGCTGAAATCCCTGAACATCCTACAAAGGCCAGCTTTACCACATTCCAGGTTGAATTCTTTGTTATGACACGGCAGTAGAACTGGGTATGGGACTCCAGGTACCACCTTACCAAAGTCTTACTCAACTTACAGCACTAATTGTGCCTTGTTCATGTGGGAATACCTTGCTTGTACACTCTTTGGTGAGGATGTGAAACTACAGGAACACAACTGTCCTCCAGCTTTCAAATCTACAAACAATTACACATTTGCCTCTTGTTCAGCTCTTTGAGCCCTCAGAGGAGGGGCATCTCTTTTTTGCTCCTATAGAAAGAAGCAGATTCTAAATTAAGAACAGACTGACAAATATTTTAATAAACTACATTCTGCTGTTTTGTTTCACACTGGGAATGAGCAGCTTATAGATCAGAGAGATTTTTACATATTCTTCTAGCCTTGGCTTCCTATGAGCCCATGCTTCTGCAAGCACGTGCTGCACGTGTGTGCGTGTATGTATGTGTATGTGTTACTAATAAATTTTCAACTTCTTGAATAATATCAAACATATTGGACAATCTCAGTGGTACTGTATCCCTACAGATTTAATTAAAATCAGCAGCCAAGTAGAGGAAAGAGCTATGCTGTCATCTCCACTGAAGGAAAGGTTGCCGCACAAGCTTTGCCTAACCCTGTCCTAGATGCTGGGTAACCCTGTCAGGTTTCCAGACATGGGAAATAGTTATTCAGAGCTCACAGGTTGTTATGTATTGTATAGTCAAGCCAGGACACAAATCTATACGAAACCAGCCTGCATTAGTTCTGCTGCTCTGAGCTATTTGCTATATTTGCGTATTTTCCCTAGCGTAGAGAATTGGATATCTCTGAAAATGCATACCCACCCTTCTCTTTCTGCTGTCTTGTAATATATATGGAAATTACGTATCTGCAGACATATATTTGAATACATCTCATGAATGAATTTGTCTTTCACTTACACACACACCCCTTTTCTCTGTCTCTAGATCTTTGTATAATCCAGCTATTTAGATGCTCTATATTTTCTCCTCAATCTATAGATTTTATTGACAACCTTACAGACAGCTACATTGCCACCATCTATATGTTCTTTCTGCTCACCACCAGGTGTTGGACCTATAGATAGATACGGTGTGGTCATTTACAGGTTGCAGAATCAATAACATAAATAGAAGGTAAAAGGCTCTCTGTGGAAGGGGGTGATGTTGTGTTGGTGGTGTACAGCCATGGCATCATACACATTATAGCTACCCCAGAGGTTCTGCCTAGAACCAAGATTTGGCCCCAAGTGATAGATCAATAGATATTCTAATGCCAACACAAAACATTGGTCCAAGTTACTTAGCACAATAGTTCAGTAACTGCAATACTGCACATAGTGCTGGGAAGCTGTTCTCCCTTTTAAAGAGAAGATAACAGTCCTTCTTTGGTGCTCTGTATTTTCACAATAAACAACCATAAATAAGATGCTGCTAGTAGACTCCATTTTCTCTGATTACATAGCTACCTGACTTTCTATCAGTCACACAGTAAATCTCTTTCCATGGAGTACCTTACTTTGTGCAAAATCAATATGCTGTCAGAGCATTTTGCTACCTTACCAGTGACATCAGCATGGCATCTCCTCTGGGGTGCCTGACTTTGTGTGGGGAAAAAAAAAATCACCCTGTCTTAGGGCTGGATTTAGAAAGGGTTTGAGAGGTCAGAGCCCCATGGGGACTTTGGTGGCATTTCTTTGGCTTCAGCTCACTTCATTTCATGTTCAGGATCCCTCCACCTGGCCCCTTTGGTTTACAGCCCCCAGGGGCCTCTGACATCCCATGCCTCAGCAAACTTGGCCAGACCACAACTACAGCAGCAGCACAGGGACCTTCTGCCAGCTCCCAGCTCAGCATTATCAGTGTTAAAACATTTACTGCATGTGCAGTTCTCAACAGCTCTTAACTCTGGCAAATCAAAACCAATTTTAACCGGAACACTCCAAGACACTTCTCTACAACGAGGGCTATCTATCTGTCTGACAAATTCAGGCTTGCTTCCCCCAGCTGCTTTGGCATTAAAGATGTTAAAAAAATAAAAAATGAGTTGCAACAATTCTCTTCTTTATAGATGTTGGAAAAAAAAAATCATTCTCTTTGTATTAAAACCCAGTGATGCCTTCATGCCAGCAAATCAAATGAGATTTCAATTGCAGGAGCAAATAGAAAAATTTTTGCCTGATCAATAGACATTCAAAGTGTTATCAGGAATTAGCCAGAGGGATCTGGGATGGAAATGCCTGCTGATCTCAGCAGCTGTATCTAATGTCCTGTCTCAGGGCAACCTGAATCCCTCAGGGCTGTGAATTGATCTTGGTTTTAGGGCACAGAACTATAAATCCCTATGGTCTGCCAAGTCACTCACACATGTGATGCCAGGCATGTGACTGAACCCTACTCCTTCCAACTGGGCACCCAGGCACTCACTCAACTACAGCTGGGGCATTTGATGAGCTCTTTGAGGGCTCCAGTCAGTTTAAAATCTGTAAAATTCAGCTTGTGTTTTGCTTCCCACTTTGTTTGGCTTCATTGCTGCATTTACAGGTTCAGTGTGTGTATGACCAAGCTCTGAAAGCAGCAACCAAACAAAATGATACCCTAAGGTCTGATCAGGAGCACACTGGGATTTACTTCTTTCAGACTATCATCCTTGATTTTAAATTGGAGCAGGGAGCACAGCATGGTCATTTTATTGATTGGATTAGAGAAAAATTGAGCTGGCTGATCTGTATGATGATATTATTGAGTTGTGTTTGCAGCTATGACAGAAACAAACAAAAAAATATTGGATTACTGGGGCACAGGAAGAAAAGGGGAAAGAAAAGGTAATACAGAGGTGAGCAGATATTAGACTTGGTGCCTTTGTGCTTACTATCTCCAGCAAAGGCTCTCTTCTTCCCTGCTACCCTGTGTACCCAGCTCACTGCTGCTTTGGCAGCTACTGCTGCCTTTCCAAACACAGCCCACCGGGATTCCAAAGAAATGGGAATTAGTTGTAGTCCCTCATGAGTGGATGCTCACAGTATGCTTGTCCATTGCTCAGATAAGAATATTTGTGAATTTAAAACAAAACAATAAAAGCCGTTTGGAGATGAATATTCTCTTGAAGGGATATTTTTGTGCAAGCCAGGTGTTTAAAAACAGTGGTGTTGCATGACACCTACTGACAAGCAGGGCATACCACAGTTCAGTGTGTGGGCAGCTGAGTTTCTTGGTTTATTTTTACTGATGATTTATTTTTACATTTGCTAGCAGTATATGATTGAAAAGGAAGAAGTTGATATTTTGTACCATGCGAATATGTGACAGTGAGTGAGTGACTGGTGTATATATGTGTGTATATATAGATGTACCCTACCTTATGTTTTATATACCTCTTTTAAATGTTTAGTTTATAGACCAGTTTTAAAACTCCTGTGTCCAGCAGCTTCATTGATTCATGTTATTTGTGGCTGAGGAAGAATGTTAGTAGCAAATGCACTCAGCACAAGAGAGCAACCTACAGGTATGCTTTTGAAATGATCATATATTTTATTTATATGGTGTCTATCAGTCATAGAAGCCTCCTGTGAAATATTACTAAAATGAAACGCAGCTAAAGCTCCATATTAAAATGACACAGTCTGATTCTTCACTGCCTTGCAAGTTGCGCCCTCAGACTGCTGAAGTCAAACCATGTGGAGAAGACAACTACATGGGTATGAAGTGGCCTTACAAAATAAGAGCATTTTTCAATTGCTTTGCTCTGGTGTGTTTTGTCCTACTAAATGACCAGGAAGAATTCAGAGCCATGACTGTGCTGGGTTCCTACTGGGCTTTTATTCTCAGATCAAAGCATTCATTATTTGTCAGCCATCCTGTGGCACAGGTGAGAGGTCCGAGGGACAGATGACCAGGTGCCAGATTCAGAGCCCCACTAAAGGCCATCACCCTCCTTGCCTTGCCACAGCCTGCATCACAATTTCATCCAGAAGCTGTTTAAACATGAAGAGTTCCTGCATCACAGCTCAACCCTGTTCAGCACCAATGTCTCGACAGAAGACACAGAAGGAAATGGATCTTGTGAGGCTTATCAGCACAATTCAAACCTTAAATGAAACCAACAAGCAAACAAATGAGCTGTAATTTTATCAGGTGGAAACAGAAATCAGAGGAGCTATTAAGTTTGCAGCAGCTGAGATTCTGCACCTTAAATAAGTTGCACAAAGCCACTGCTACAACTGGAGTGTTTTTCATCTCAGAAGGCAGCAAGTGGGCCCAATGCCCAAGGAAAAGATATCGACAATGTACATTTTTGGAAACATCATTTTCATGCTGTGAAATTGCCCATGTGCTAGACTTGTATGGATTTCAATGGGAAAGCTCACCATCAAACCACATGGCACCCAGCCCATGCAAAGCTTTGAAAAAGATGCTAGAGATAGCGTCAAAATCGCCATGCAAATGGGACCAGTGGCTAACAGTACAGCCAAAATTTGTTCCATAATTCATTTAAAATGCTGCCAAAATAAGGCTAAAGCTGAAAGAATCTTAACAAGCATCATCATAAGCTGCAGTTTTCTTCTAAGAATGAAATACAATGGGAAAAATATGTCTGTGGATAATCCAGTGCTGCAAGGTAAAAAGCCCCCTAAAAATTGCTCCATTAGGATTTAGAAGTTGACATCTCAGGCTACAGAATTCCATACAAACCACACATCTCTCTTTTAAAAGGAACAATATCATAGGCTGTGATGGCATATTCATCCAAACTGCCCCAACAGCTCTGTTTTCCCCAGTGCTGGGCACATCTGTGTATATCCCCACACGTCTGACTCTCACAGACAATAAGTGCATTATACATATCAGCTTCCTCGGCCTTGCTGAAAAACAGGTCCCAACTGGTACACAGAATGACCCTAAATCAGAACTTCTTGGAAATAAGCACACCAGTTTCCTGTTGGAGGATGAAACCTCACATCTCCTTATGACAGCAGGTCTTTCTGCTTTGACTAGAGGACAGGCCCAGGATGCTCAGACCAGTAACCATGCTGTAGTAACTGGGAGCGCTCCCACTGCTCCAGCAGGCACTGAACTCAGCCTTTAAAGACACCATTGATGTGATCAGTCTCTTACTGTAAAGGATACCAGTGATGGAGCCTGTGATGAGCAGTAAGAAAAGATTTAACATGAAAAATGTGAACACTGGTAAAACTTTCCCATAGGTGAGGTCTAATTGATCACAGCATGATCCTGTCACACGTTTCTTGTTTGATTCTCTGGAAGATGACTGAAAAAACCCAGCAAAAAGACTATTACAAAGACGAATTCTGTATTGGCAAGGCATGCTGCCCTTCTTAGCTTCATCCTTGCACTGCTAGGATCACTTTACTCAGGAGATGTTCACCTACTTAATTCTAGTTTAAAAATAAAAAGAAGGCTTTAAACCCTCAGGGAAGAGTTATCAGCTTAAATATTAGGTTTTTTTAATTAACCGTTATGTTTTTATACTGATTGTTGAAAGTTATACGAATGCCCATGGGGGAATATGGGAGTGTTATGTTTACACCAGAGACACTGTGAACACAATTCCCTTCTAATTTACTTGATACAACTCCATGGACTTCAAACAGGTTGTAGAGGAAGCAAAGGGGAGCAGAAGTTAACCCTGCAGATGTTTGTCTTGCTGGACTAGATTAGTTTATCTGCTGGCACTCATCTGGCACATGGTTTGGATTAGGAGGAGCATTCCCTTGGCTGGGGACAGCCACAGCAGTGACATTGCTGTGCATAGGGACAGTGTCAGCTGGGGGCACTTGTGCTGGAACAGAGACAGAGACAGTACTTCAGTTTGCAGTGCTGGCTAACTCAAGACTGTTTTACATGTATAAAGTTTGTGTGTGATAGTTAATTTAACTAACATGTTTATTTACTGTCTCACTGCCTTTTTCTGTTTGGAAAAGATGACTCATCTGCTACTTGATCCTGCCAATGTTTATTCTGCTGGTGGGCTCACTCTTTACTGAGTAATGAGAGTAATCCCACTTGTATCAAGCCTATTAGTGAGGATACTTTCATGGGATCAGGTCACAGGCTAAATGCAAATAAAAATATTCACCTCCTCGCCCTCAGCTCAAGTGGAATTTCAGGGATGTCATCATGGCTTGTTACAAGGTCTCAAAAGCACCACATTAGCTCTGTCCAGTTTTTCTAGGGATAACATTTTAAGTGGCACAACATGCAAGAAGGGATTTTGCTGTTGCTCAGCTGAGCACACAACAGTGAAGTTCTCATAGGACTTTTTGCCTCATTCTCTGTGGTGTTTAGGTTGCTTTGGTGCCCAGAGGCAGATAAATGTCTAAGACAGAGAGTGGCTGGCCAGCAAAGCCGGGAACTGTCTGAGGTTTAGATAAATAGCAAGAAAGCAGCTGCATGCACAAAAGAGTCAAGGTTTCTGGGGCCAGGAGGGCACACAAGCAAGCCTGCCATGCTCCAGCCTGGGAGTCAGGGCACCTGACGAAGGCAGATGGAAGGTCTCTTCTTCCACCACTGCTGCTCCCTGCAAAGGTCTGTATTGACAGTCCATGACACTCTGTGCTGGTCAGCTGTGGAGTGCCAGAGGATCTCTAGGGAAACTGTAATTCAGTCATGGGTGCTTTTTTTTTTTCCTGGAAACCTTTCTAGCTTGAGCCACCTCTTCATCAGAGAATGGTTTGCGTTGGAAGGGTCCTTAAAGTTCACCTAGTTTCAGCCTCTCTGCCATGGGCAGGGATGCAACTAGACCAGGTTGCTCAGGGCCCCATCCAACATAGCTTTGAACCCTTGTTAGTCTGCCAAAGAGCATCTAGCTGCAGCCTGGGAGCAGGAATGGTTCAGGTCCTCTCCAAGGAGTTGGTCTGCTTGTGGCTCCCTGCCTCTGCAAGCTTTGATGCTGGCTGGCCTTTGTGCCAGCATGCCTCTGGTGATGTTTAATGTACCAGATGGCTGCAATCTCTATGTGTCCACTCTTTTTTTTTGGGTTCTGCACCAGGGAGATCTCAAAGCTAAGTGTTTTGGTGCCTCACTTGTAATCACATGAGTCTTGCTCTTAATTGCCAACTACATGAATAACGCTGAAAGTTTGGAACGCTTGATGATCCATCTGGGCCTCGGATTTTTGATTGCGCAGATATTAAGCACCTAAGAACCAAAATGGATATTTAGTACTTGCAGATATAAATGTAATATTATAGGGTTTGTTGAAAAAGAGCTGATGAATATTTAGTAAACACCAATGTTGTGCACTTTGATACTTTATTAACTTCAACTTGGCATTGTGCATCTACCTAGGTATTTTTGAAAACCTATTTGATTCCCAGTGGGGTCAGATTTGGAATATGCTTTGGTGTCTAAAAGGATATCTAAGTCCACCCTGAGGACATTCCCAAGATCCCCCAGCTCAGCTACTGAGCACCCTCCATTCTTAAGTCAGACTATTTGTGAGCCATGGAGTAGCCCAGCCATTGTCCCTGGGAAGGGCTGGCAAAGCCCAAGAAACCAGCTTTGAGGTGCTCCCTGTAGCTGGAGCACCAATCATCTGAACACCACTGAAGAGGGGAGATAAGAGGACACGGAGCACCAAAACAAGAAAGGCCTGAGAATAAGCTTCCAAATTATGCTGCACACAGCAGAGCAATGCCACTCCTGTTTCATAGACTCATTTATTCATAGAATGGTTTGTGTTGGAAGGGACCTGAAAGATCACCTATTTCCAGTGGCCATGCCATGGACAGGGATGCCAACCACCAGATCAGACCATGTGGGCAGTCTTTTTTGATTCCTTCCAGGAGCAGGTTTAGAAACAGGCTCCTCAGCTGTAGAGGGTGCTGGTCTACAAATCCCAGCCTGCTCAGGCAGTTCCAGCTCTTACCTCACCTTACCCCTGTATCTCCCACCCTCCTGGTTTTAATCACAGACACTGCTTGCCCCAGACAAGGCAGCTCTAATTGTATGGCCCTTGCCTTGTGCACAGAGTTACATGTTTTCCTTACTTTCCTTACACTGGGATACTACAGCACACAATATAATGGGATAATGTGCTAAAATAAGATGCCAGGGCTGTCTCTTCAGAGGGCTAGGCTGCCAAACATTACACCCACTGGATGTTAAATGAAGGTGATGACTAAGTGTTCACACAGCGCCTTGCTTTCGCTGAAGAGTTTGGCAGACTGACGTAAATTGAAAGTCTGCTGCGGGCAGATTTCCTCCTACTATTTTTGATTTCATGCAAATAAGAATTGCAGGATGCCAGGCAATTTCTACCTGTGACTGACATATTTAGTGTTGACAGTCCCACACTGTTTTTATATCTAAAAGTGAGGATCTAAGGATACATGCAGGGCAGTTGCAGTTTGCAGTATCTCATCCCAGACCCCCATCTCCAGATCCTCTCCATCTCCTGCTCCCAGGAGGCTGCATCCAGCCCCACGGCACAGCTTCCTTTGACACATACTTGTCTACGAAGTGTTGCAGTCTGCTGCCAAGCTGCCAAAGAAAACACAGCAGTGAAATATTTTCTGCTACCAAGTTTTTGTCCTGTGTGTTTCACTCCCCGGTTCTGCTGGATAAAAGCTTCCTGTTAAAGGGGCAGCTTAGTCAAACAAGCATCCCCTGTCTTTCAACTGATCCAGGCAAGGAAGCATCTACTGCTCCAAAGCATTTAAGCTAATCTGGAAAAGTCTGGGAGGACGGCTCACCAGGTGCAGGGCTTCTGGGAGAAGAGTGGGGACACCAGCTTTTACTGTGACGGGAAGACAGTAGGAAGCAGGTGTATGGGGGAGCAGTGGGTGTTGGAAGAGTCGGAAGTCATGAAGGTGCACATGTTTTTTAATTCTCTCAGCTCTGGGTAGCATACAGGCGCCACAAAAAGTGCCGGGAAGGCACAGCCGGGAAGGTAACATCCTGAGCATGAAGAGCCCAACCACCTGTGAGCAGCACTGCTGTCTCCCAAGGCCAGGAGGCTGTGCCTGGAGAGAGAGGCTGGCTGCAGTTGCCTTTGGAAAAGCTTATTCCTGGATAAACAGTCTGTGAGCTCTTTTATGGTTTTCCCCTCCAGCTCATAAATCTTCCTCCATGTATTTTAGTGCACCATCCAGCCACCATGAAATGTGGTGGTTTCACATCATCTTTTCCCCACAGCCATCAGCCATGAAGTCAAAATCTCAAGAAGGAAAGGAGACTAGGTAGGCAGGATGCTGATCAGAGTAGGTGACAGAAGATAATGTTTTAATTCCCATCAGTGCCTCATTCAGACCAGGACCATCCACTGTAGCAACCGCCTGTTTAGAGACATGCACTCCCCATGCAGGTATTCTGCAGCAGATGCCTGTCTTTCCCCACCATGTTTTAAACAAGGCTTAGGTTGTGCCTACTTGCCTACAGGCATTTGCAACATGCAATACATGTCTCGGCCATTGGCACGGTATGGATTGCAGCCTGACAGTTCAGGGCTTGTCCTAGAGGCAACTGGTAATCCACACATCTAGCACGCAGCCTCAGTCTCCACCATCTCTTCATGGAGGACCTAATACATAATAATTTTTGGTGGTTTTCCTCCAAGGCTGTTTGAACCGATATGAGACTGTTTCCCACAGTGGTATTTTGGTATGGTGTGGTCTGTAGCTTGAGGAGTAGAAGGGAAGCTTCAAGATTTTCTGGGATAGTGGTAACTAATGGATGGTGGACAGATTCAGACTTGGGGGAAGCTTGTCCATAATGCCTGTGGAAAAGTGTCTCTGAATGAACTATCCTTAGACAGTTATTTAGTAGTGCATACATCTGTGGGAAGCTAACTGGAAAGGGACCTGAGGGCCACTGTTCCTAGCAGAAGGTGGCTTCCTGGGTACCTAACCTCTTATTCCACAATTCACAAAGGCTCTTGAAACATCTCCTCCCTCCAGGAGCAGGAAAGTAGGTGCCAAATCAGGCTGAGGGTGTCTTTATCAATGTGCCTCAGAAACAGTCATGGCACTAAACTTGCGGCCAGCACAATGTCCCATGACATTGTATTCACATTTATATGCTCACAAGACTACTGTTTACCTTGAGTTTCCCAGTTCCACTGGGAGAGAACAAGTAGAACAAAAGTGAGAAAACTCATCAATCAAGATAAAGATGGTTTAACAGGTGAGAGAAAAAGACAAGTGAGACCAAGGAGACTACTCACCCTGTCCCACAGGCAGAGCAGCTAAGCAACGGCCCTACTGGAAGACAAAACTCCACTGTTTTCTTTCTTTACCCTAGCTTTAATTCCTGAGCATGTTAATCACTATATGATAGGGAATATACTCTTGGCCAGTTTGTGTCAACTGTGGCTCCCAGTTCCACTGGAAAGCTGAGTCTGGCTTCACCTAATGCCAGCTGGTTCTGAGCACTGCAGTTCAGGTCATGGACACAAGATTTCGGTGCTAACATTTCATGTGCAAAAGAGATGCACAAACCAGATAATGGTCAAACTACCCATGCCTAGAGGTGGCTAAAATGCCTTTTTTTATCGTTGCATATTTCACAGGATAGTTCGTTCTTATATGTTTGAGCTGTTCAACCTAAAACAGTGAGTCATGGCTACAATAGTTGGGCCACAGACTTCAGTAAGTGTTTGTGTTTACAGTCCAACTTCTATTTCCATTCTTCCCTTCAGCAGCTGACATCAAAGTGGGAAAGAGAAGTGGGTGGCCTGTCCCAAGGCTGGTACTAATCATTGCAATTAGGAAGCTTCATAAGAATACACTCAACATTCAAACAGAGCATCCAGAGTTTTGTAGCTTTACTACACTACTTAACTGCGAGTGTTAATTTAACAAAACACTTAACTGTTTTGTTTTTTTTTATCACAAATATCCAGTTTGTTTAGGACTCTGGATTTCCAAGAGCTCATGAACAACAAAAAAGTTTCACTGGATCCACCATGTTCATTATTTCTTCTGATCTATCAAGTTAAGGTTCTTTTGAGAACACAGAACATCATTTAAGCCCATTGCATGCATCGCACCAGTGAGAAAACACAGCTGCATCCTGTCACCAAACCTCTGCCTGTCTGCGCAGACTGTCTGCCTCTTTATTGACATTCAAAGCATTGACAGGAATCAGCCCACCTTGCCTCAGCTATGTCCACTAGTTCATAAACTTCATTGCTTAGTATCTCCTCTAGTGCTTACTGCTTATTTTCCATGCTCCTTGCATCCACGTATAGACATTTCAGTGCATTAATATTCTTCATCTTCTCTTGTTGAGCTACTCCAGCTTCAGTCTTATCTGTAGGCTGAAAGTACATGTCAGATGATTTGAGTTAGGTGAAAATTTCTCCTCTTTCCTTCAAAGTGAGTTTTATAGCTATCCAATAAACTCGCCTGGTTTTGAAACTGCGAGTTTGGTACCCTGTTCTGGCAGAGTAACACTAACCACAAATTGCTTGCATCCAAAAATAAAACACGATAATTTTGTTCTCTTTCAGAAACTGGCACACTGCATTCTCTAAAGGGAGACAAATGAATATGTGAAAACATTTTCAGAACAGTTGCTTGTCTATAACAAGTCAATATGAAATCAAGATAGAATTTATACTTTATCTCTCCATAAAGGCTTATTGAGATGTTTCATTCAGCATGACTGTTCCAGAGGCCCAAGAAAGGACTTAATCTTTCTAGAGCTTTCTATTCGCAGGGAGACAACAGGTCTGAATATTCATCTCCTGGACAGCAAGCACAGATTGCAACTCTTGAAGAATTTCTCCGTGAAGCGAGGAAATCGTGGCCATTTTTCATTTTGCTTTCTATTTCCTGAAAAACTTCTGGGGATACAACACTTAGCAATTTCCTACAAGAAGTCCTACATGTTAATTAAATCTCCTCAGACTCATCTCTCTCAGCCTGAAACAAGAGGCAGATATTTGCCAAATTACATTACTTCAGAATGAGCAACTTCTCTAAGTCTCACCCATGTCAGCCATTGACAAAAATTGTGGTCATGCCCTGATCATTTCTCCTGGAGACTACCAGAACCTCCTCTTCATTTTCACCTTTTTCCTTTGCAACCTATTTCAAATGTCTCAGTAAATCATCTGCCTCAGCAGCGGCACCTCTGAATTCTTCCATCATTTTCCTTTGGCCTCCTGCATTAAATTTGAGCTACTTGTGCTTCCCTTCAAGGATCCCCAGAACACTGCTCTGACCTATAGCATCAGCTGCAATATTTCCTGCTCTCATTTCCACTCAGCCAGTACATCACATCTCGGTGATGCCTTAATCGTCTCCTCCGTGCTCCAGACTGTCCTCAACAACTGAATTCTTGTTTTATGCAGTTTAGAAATGTATGCACTCTTGTTTTCATACATCCTTTCTCAAAGCATACCTTCCTCTGTTGATATGTGCTCCTTCAGCCCTCCCCGCTCCATGGTGACATTCAGATAAGGGCAAACATTACCAGAACTATCACATTTGGGCTGCTGATGAGCTCTGCGATTGTATTTACAATTCATTGGTTAAAAGCCCTTGGAGACAGCAACATTCTTCAAGCCTTGTGCAGCGCCAATCTACTTCTAGACATCAATGACTGATAAAACTAAGAGGCTTGGAACAAACTTTTATTCTTCTTATTTTATGGGTGGAGTCATGTAACATTTTGCAAATGAAAGACCCTTTCAAGGTACAAAAAGAGTTCAGGTGAAAGCCAGGATTTCCTGGGAACTCTTCTATCCTTAACTGACTGGCTGAAGCTACACCCAGGACACTTTTGTTCTCCCGCCATAAAGGGTCTCATATTTGGTCCTCGCTGTCTTCTTCCTTATTTAGAGAACTCCTAGAAGACAAAAGGTGCTGCAGGCTCATCCTTTCAGTGAGTGGGGGAGGATCTCAACAGGCTATTGGAGCCCCATCAGACCTAGTGGCTCAGCCAAGAATGTTTATTGCCATTGGAAAAGGATGTTTTTTCTGGCATAATGTGAGGTTGGGTTTGTGATTATTTGTGTGCAGCTGGTGGTTTACAGGTGTGCTTGTAGTCAGAGGAGTTATAGGTATACTTATATATGTACTCTGTTCCTTATGTAACATTTACAAGAGTGTGAAGAGAGCATAGGATGTGTTGCATATTTTCTCTAATGGAGTATTATCTGGCAATTTTGCAAAGATCTGGTGTGAAGGTATTGCAACGATGTCTCACACTCAGGCCCATAACTGCAAATTCTCTGCCATCCCAGAAGCAGCGTTGGAGTTCCTCCAATACCGTCTCTCTCTTTTGCTTTGGCCTTAGCTGCTGTAGGCCAAGGGGAGCACTTGTTTGTTCTCATTCTGTAATTATGGTGGGTTGACCCTGGCTGCATACCAGATGCCCACCAAAGCTGCTCTATCACTCCTCTCCTCAGCTGGGCAGGGGAGAGAAAATAAAACAAAAGGCTTGAGGGTTGAGACAAGGACAGGGAGAGATCACTCAGGAGTTACAAAGCAGACTTGGAAAAATTAGTTTAATTTATTACCAATAAAAATCAGAGTAAAATAGTGAGAAATAAAATAAATCTTAAATCACCTTTCCCCCCACTCCTCCCTTCTTCTCAGGCTCAACTTTACATCTAAATTCTCTCTCTTCTCTGCAGCAATGTAAGGGGATGCGGAATGGGGAACACGGGTGCAGTCAGTTCATCAGACCTGTCTCTGCTGTTCCTTTCTTCCAATGAGGACTCCTCACATCCCCTCCCCTGCTCCAGTATGGGTCGCTTCTGCAGAGTGTAGTCTGCCAGGAACAGGCTGCTCCAGTGCAGGTCCCTCGCAGTGTCACAAGTCCTGCCAGCAAAGCTGCTCCAGTGTGGGCTCCTCTTTCCACAGGTCCACTGGTCCTGTCAGGAACC
Source organism: Campylorhamphus procurvoides (assembly GCA_013396655.1). Lineage (NCBI taxonomy): Eukaryota > Metazoa > Chordata > Aves > Passeriformes > Dendrocolaptidae > Campylorhamphus > Campylorhamphus procurvoides. The sequence goes on along the minus strand of WBMV01007501.1, from coordinate 173,743 downwards.
TGTTCCAGCATGGGTTTCCCACAGGGTCACAGCCTCCTTTGGGGATCCACCTGTTCCATCGCGGGGTCCTTCATGAACTGCAGGTGGACCTCTGCTCCACTGTGGACCTCCCCAGGCTGCAGGGGCACAGCTGCCTCACCATGGGCTGCACCACCAGCTGCAGGAGAATCTCTGCTCCAGTGTCTGGACCACCTCCTCCCACTCCTTCCTCACTGACCTTGGTGTCTGTAGGGCTGTTTCTCTCAGGTTCCCACTCCTCTGTCCACTGCTGTATTCTGAGCAGATTTTCCCCCTTCTTGAATACCTTATCCAAGAGGTGCCACTACTGTGGCTGTTGGGCTCAGCCTTGGCCAGCGTCAGGTCTGTCTCAAAGCTGGTTGACATTGGCTCTGTCAGATTTGGGAGAAGCTTCCATTGGCTTCTTACAGAAGCCACCACCATAGCACCCCACTGCCAAAACTTTGCCACATCCAACACAGCTGTATTTTCTACTCTTCATTTTTCTGGATAAGGCTATTTTATTTGTACTCAGGAACTGTGTTTTCCAACAAATATAAATTATGCATGTACTCTATGTCATCTCTCAGTTTTCATGAAATACATGTTTGCCTTCTCTCTCTGCAGTGAGGCTTCTGTGTATGCAAAAACAAAAGACCTGCTTATGAGGGCACCTTTCAGACATAATGCTGGCTCCTTTTAGTCATGACTCACTCTGCTGTATCCCTCTTTGCCTCCAGCTGAGCCTAATGTGCTCCCAAAGGTTGAAGACCTGAGTTTGGGTCTTTCAAGGAAGTGCTTTAGTCACCAGTGGGATGGGTGTTGCATGTCCTTGTGCAGTCTCTCATGTCTCACTTACAAAATGCCTACTAGTGCCAGTTCCCACGAGTGAGAGGTGACGAAAGGGTCAGTACAGGAGTTTTGCCAACACTCAGATCCTATCTAGAGATCACAGCAGCTCAGTTACATCAAGGCTTAGCAAGGCTGGGAGTTCCTGTAAACAAAACCTAGGCTTTGTTACAATAATATTGACATCTGCAGGTTAAAATGGGATTTGAACACAAGATTTGCCACAAGTATTAGTGTCACTGTAGTTGTTGGACATGGCACTCAAAGCAGCCATACAGCTCTGGAAGTGCTCAAATTTCAAGTGCCCAGCACTCTAACAACGAAGCAATTGCAGACATAAATGGCCAGAATTACTCAGGTTTCATTACTAGCTGTGTTATGTACTGATGCAACACAACATCACAGTTATTGTGTTTAACTGACTGATCCCTTTACAGTTGTTCCAGTGAGATATAGGCTAATGACGCTACTTTCTGTCATGGACTCAAGTGGTAAAAACTTCTCTATTTAGGTATTTTAAAAAGAATCTTTCCCGAAGGATCCATGTTGATAGAATAAAATGAAGATCAGAACATGCTCTCTAGTCAAGCAACTCTTCCATTACAGCTATTCTTTACAAATCACATATATGTTCCCAAAGCTTTGCCTTCTGGACATTCTGAGGAAATTTATGGGCCTTAAAAGTCAATGTTCTTAGACAACTTTAGACCCAGAAGAGAGGCAAAATCCAGCACAGAAGACTCTTTCAATTAAATGCTTAAAATGTTCCACTAACAAACTCCCCCACATTAAACTAGATGACAACTAAGTGAGCTGATGCACTCAGCTGCTTTGGTGCTACACAAGCAGAGATCATCTCTAAAATGTACAAGATCCAGCCTACAAAGAAGACTTAGTGCAGTGTCTCTCTGGAAAAAAATTTATAGCAATTTCTTAAAAATTAAGTTCTACTGCATTTGCCATCACCTTCAGTGGTATCAGGCTTTTATTGGTTTTGTACCAGCTTTAGGGCTGGGGTTATTTTTTTCTGTTTTTCCATTTCTGGTATGATCCAGTTCAGAGAGGAGCTTCAATCTGTCATCTGGTGGTGGATACTAAATGTATGTTGCGGGGGGGAGGGGGAATTAAAAAAAACCCCAATCTGCCAAGTCTTGCAGCCTTCAACCTTTGGTGCAGTACAAGGTTTACAAGATGATTTAAAATATGCATGTGTAGGAAATAAGGAAGATGGGCTGACTCTACAGAGAAAATAGGTTTGGGACAGACTGAGATTGATGGCTTTGTGACAATGACACTAAAGTTAATAGCTGATATAGGCAGACAACAGAGTCTATTTTAAATTTAAAATTGAACTGTGTGTCACTGACAGCATCATACTGACCAGTCATTGCTAGACCTAATTTGTCTCTGGTAATGCCTACAAGAAGCAGAATAGATAATGATGTGCACTGCAGAACATTTGGGAAATGGGATTAATTGATCTGCTTCCCACCCCCACCCNTTTAAAAACTATTTAATGATTAGTAGAGGTGGCTATCCTTGAACACTCCTGAAGGGTAAAGATTAGTCACTCCTCTGGGAAGATCTCTGTTGCCTCTATTTCTTTTCCTCTTAGGAGACAGAAGGGGTATAAATTGTGCTTGCAACAGACTGGGAAGGCTGACACTGTTAAAATATAAGACCTTGACAAAAACCCTGGAGATGATGTATCACCAGTCTCCTGGGCAGTTGCACTCCACGTTCACATTTGCACACTGCAGATAATTCCTGCCTCTCAACAGCCTGAACCCAAACCTCAAATGCAAATTGTCTTGGAGCTGGAAATGGAAACTTGCATGCACTGAAAAGAGACGGTTATTCACATATTTAAATAAAAGAGCTGACAAAAAAAAAAAGTGAAACAAAGGAAAAACGAACCCTTCAGTCCTCGGGGATGCATTTCGTTGCTGTCTCTTTCTGTCATTATTCCATCCTGTTTATCTATCCTTTTCTTCAGGGACAGAAATGGTTTTGTACATCTCCACCCATATAAATAGAGATCTTTATTGGCATACTGGTATAGGGTTGATGACCAGAGACTTGACTTTATTATGTGTCAGTGAAAGGCCTTTAAAAAAGTGCACAAACTATAATACAAGGGGCTTCTGAAATTTTACACACATGGCACATGGAAGCAATCAACTTCAACAAGTATTTGTGCCTCAAACCTGAATGCAGCCAGTGGGAGGATGAATGTTGCTGGCCTTATGCTATAAATCTGAGCTCTGTCCTTGAAACCACCTTTTTTTGGTAGGTGCTGTGTTAATGTGAAGCAAAATGGTGGTAGTACATTCCATAATCTGCTCAGTAACTGTATTTCCAAGTATCAGAGGGCTGAAATTTCCACCTGTTTTCCTTACTCCTGTCTGTGACATGAGTTTGCAGACCTGAAGGATTTATTGTTTCTCTGTTTGCTTTTTTGTTCTGCAGGAAAACTAGCTGAATTGTTCGAGTCAAATTCAAAAGCTCAAATCTGAAATCCACATACTCTGCTTGAATTAATTCCAACTCCACTCTGGCTTTGCAAAGCTAATTTAAATTATAGTGGTCTCTGCAACTTCATGCTGTAAAATAAATAAATCTAATTGTATTTGGGTTAACTACTGCGAATCTGCTTATTACTTTCCAAATGGTATGGTGGGTCTCATATTTTTTATAAACTAGGTTACCAAATGATTATGATGAGAAATTGTGACTGTGGCAATAGTAATGACACATAACCCCCCTATTTCCTCCCCTATGAGAAAGTGCAGTGCCTATGTTCTATTTCCATCCCTTACTTCTCTGAGTGCTGGAGGGCATTTCAGATGTGGTTGCTCAGACTATTCAAGACCTTTAAAAACACTTCTTGATTCCTAGAAAGTAATTGAAAACTCCCTCACCAAACAAAAATATATGTAACATATGTAAATGCTATAAAAGTAACATGTGGTTTACATAACAATTTATGCTACTTCATATCTGAGGCAAAATACGATCACATGTTTTACAGTCTTAGATCACCCCTGTGTGTCTGTGCTGGAACAAACATGTTCCCTTGGTGCAGACTGTGACACCAGCTCACACTGCAAGGCATGCAAGCACCACAGCTGGTTTTGTTATCAGCTGGGGGCAGGGTGGATAAAAGCATCACGTTTCCCATTAGTAAAAGGCTTCCTAAGTTCTACTGAGTCAACAGACAGTAATCAGGTATCAGTTACTTGACTAGGAAATGAATCAAAACTAAGAGTGGGAGGCTTGAGACATGGGGTGGGGAAGCAGGGAAGGAGGGAGAAACAAGGTACTGCTTCATTTCTTTGTCTGCTCTAATTCCTCTAATAGGAATTCCATGAAGGCATATTAACCTGAAGAGGAATTTCAGCAACAAATCATTACAAAGAAGCAATGAAAGCCTGTTTAATACTTGCAGGTGGCATCTAGTCCAGGTGCTCTCAGGAGATCATCACCTGACAGTCATCCAATAAACAGATGCTCTACTACGGTACAATGTAAAGGTGGAAAAACCAGTCAGGTCACCTCAGTCCACCTCTTGCTCTGCCAGTGCAAAATAGGATTCTTTTTTTTCTCTTTTCCCAAAGCATTTGTTTAGCCATTTTGTGCTGTTTAGGTTTAAATTTTGCAAGTAAGCCAAGAGGCATCTTCTAAATTGCTATGGAAATTAGTATTTCATATCCTAGCATTAAGAAGTTTCTCTTTTCCATCTCTCTTCACTACTGCTTGGTGAAATAAGTTCTTGCTTGCTTTCTTTCACTGTTCTGTACTCTAGCTGCTCCAAATCACTCTAATTACCTCTCCTTCACATCTACCCAAAATTTCTGTATTTGAGCCTTGTCTTCACTTTCACACGTTATTCTAATGATTATTCATATGGTAGCACATCAGTATTCTTCTCTTTCACTGTGTTAGTAACATGCTGACCCCAGAACTAATGCAGTATTTCATGCAGAGTTATTGTATCAGAACTACCAGTCTCAGAGCAAGAGCTCTCACACTCCCCACTATGCAATATTTGGACAAGCACCCTAAAGCTGCAGAGATTTTTTCCCTCTCACTGCATCCAAATTTATCTCTTTAATGCAGGTTTAAAATGTGTTTTGCCAAATCCCCTTTCATTGCCTCTATTTTATGGACAGTGTGTGCTCCCTTAAGTTTTGATTGTTGCTGTTATATTTCTTTGTATTTTCCCCTTACTGTCGAAAGTCTTCCCACTCCAACAATGTATTTCAGTGACAGACTGCCTTCATGAACCTCCTTTCCTCCCTCCAGGACTGTAAATACCACTAAAACTTCTCTATGGTTAACAACTGCATTGCTATCCATTGCTACTCAGACAACTTTAAAATCACCAATCTTACCTCCTATTTAGGCAAATCTGAATTTATTTTTCATGCAAGATTTCATGATAAGCACACAGAGGCCTAGGAAAAAAATTTAGCACAGCTGTGTACGTCATTCATTCCTTTCAGCTACTCAGTTTCAACTCCATTCCAGAACATCGCTCTGTAGCTTTGAAGCAGGGGCAGTGAGCTGAAAGTGAGAGCACAAGGGGCCAAAGAGGGCCTTAGAACATCAGGCCTCTTGTAGGATTTGGGCAGAAAAATCAGAGTTCATACAACCTCAGCAGTGATTATCAGGTATCATCAGCTGATGCAAACATGTGCAGAAGCAGAACTCTAAGCAATTAGATACCTCACAAGTTGAACATGAAGGCAGACAATGATCTGTGATGCTCCCAGAGTCAAGGGGACACAAAAAAATGTGCCTCTGCTTATATACCTCAAATATGCTGATGGTCCTTATTGGGCCTAGTCTGGTGAGAAGTGCTGGAAAACACTGATTCTGCTTCTGACTACATTCAATCAATGCAAACATTGTTCCAGGCTGTTAGTAGTGTCATTTGTTCTGTAGTAATAGATGCCAGAATGTGTCCCTTATGCAATATGAGTAAGAGGAATCCTTAAAATTTACACAGAAGTCAGATCTAACAAGACAAAAGTTTTACTATATTGTATTTATTTACCTCTTACATTTCACTTAACCATCACATTTTCTTAAATAAAAACTGGCACTGGTACATATTTTTTGTCATTTTCATTAATATCCTGCAATAGAAATCAGCCAGCTTGTTATTTTTATTTATAATCTTTCAACTCAGAAAAAAACCCTTCTTTTTTAAAAGTCTGATGCTCTGCCGTATCACTCTGCATTACTATTAAATAAGGAGTGAGAAAACTACTCAGTTTCTTGCCCAAATATTTTTTCTGCACTGATGTTTTTGTAAATTCCTTTACAATCCCCCATTTCCTTGTTAGCCCGAAGCAATTAAACTAATACATCCTCTGTGAACCTCAGTTGATTCACAGTGTCCTTGAGTATCATTAAATTTTTTTTTTGACATTTTTTCTTAATTTCAGCTCTGCAAATCTACATCTGGAGCTTACTGTTTTCCACAGCAGTTGTCAGTCATTCTTAGGCTGTAGCCTTTTTGGCTTCTGCAGCCACTTTGTACACCAATGAAATCTTAGTTCCTATGAGATCAGAATTCTTGTCCTCCTCCCTCTAAGTGCATTCTTTACAGTGATTAACCTAAGTAGCATTTGTGCACAAGTTCCAGTTTCTCTATCAATAAGAAATAGTACAATCAGAGCAGGGTTTTTCTCTACAGGACAAGAAGAATGATTGTGGTTTATTACAGCACTCTGAATATGGCCTTGCTGCCTCTGTGGAAGACAAGAGAAAAGGTAAACTCTTTGCATCTTTCCTGAACAAGGCATAAATCTGCTCCACACTTTTGTCTTTTTATGTAAAAAAACCCATGAACCTTTGCACTCTGCCTCACAGGTATCTTCTAGTGTTGTGACACTGAGCTGCACGTTCCATATCAGTTATTTTGTCTACAAAGTTTTTGGATTAATGGTTACATTTTGAGAGTGTGTGTTAACTTGGAGCGCTCCCACAAATACGCTATAAAGTATTCCGCATTGTAGCTCCACTTCCCCAAGTCCTGTCTGGGCAAAACAGAGCTCTAAGAACCCCAACCCACTCAAATATTTTTATATTCCAAAAATATAACGATTATAAATATTACATTCTGGTATTTGCATCTGGGACTGTCTGTACACTTATCCAGCTTCAGCCTTATCAAAAATACAAATATAGCCACAGAATCACAGAATCATTTAAGTTGGAAAAGACCTTTAAGATCATAGAGTCCAACCATTAATAAGCAGCTGTATTTATTACCAGTCACACAAAGATGACCGTCGAAGTGAACACGGTGCGCTTTCAGAGAGCTCTGTGTGTTCAGGAGGGACAGCAAGTCCAGCACTGTTGCAGGAAGCAATTTGAAGAGCCACCAGCCTGCTGAGGAAAGTAGAGGAACACCAGAAGCATGAAGACAATTTCAATGATATATAATGATAAAACAGTCAACAATAAATATAAAACCAAACACTAAAACATCTGTGTTGGTATTGTATTACTGGTGTTTGTAAATACTTCATCTGGTGCCATTTCATTAACCTGCAGTTAGTTCTGTTAGCATTAACTGAAATATTAAATTTCAGCACATGTGGATGCCCAGCAATTCCTTCAAAAGTGTTTCACAGCTGAGGAATTGCCACTTTTCTTAAAACTGTCATCTTCATGGCCAAATCCTGAACCTATTCTTGGACCTGGTAGCACATGAATTACATTCACTACCCTTACTTTCATCTGTGTAAGTCAAAGTGTATGGTTTAGGTCCAACCCCTCGCAGAGCTCCTGCTTTGGCAGTATTTACTGTGATAATTTACAATTCTGTCAATTTCTGCACTTTGCAATTTAGCTACTGCCCATCTATTCTGGTAGTGGTTTGAAGTGTTTCTCCTCTCAGATGACAAATTGTGGTATAGACCTTGGCTACTGCTAGCAGCTGCACACAGACGGCTGAATATTTTATCAGCCAGACATATACTTGCAATAGCTGCACTCTTATTCACATTTTAAGTTACTTGTATACTCTTTGTATGCAATAAAAAAGTGAAAAAACTTTAAACACATTTAGGAAAAAGACAGACAGTACATAAGCAGTAGAGCAAAGTCTAGGCTAATCTTCATTTTCCATAATTGTTCAAAAAATAGAACAAAAATTCAAAGAACTGAGAATTTTACACTCACAATTAAGATGATGGCACTATTTCAAAATTCACTTCAAATACTTCTAGGCTGGATGCACACTTTTACATGCACAAAACAGAAAGCTGCCACTACATCTTGCAAATAGAAAAAACTCATTTGCATTTTAAACCAACAACAAAATAAAATCTCTACTTGAAGTCATCTCCTTTTCAAAAGCTTTGCATCTAAAATAGTTACTACTCTCACAGCTGCAGAAATCAACTATTATTTCTGACCAATAAGTCTGCTATAATGGCCAATCTATATGGAACAAACAAAAAACAAACAGTTCTGCTAGTAATGAGTGAAGTAAGACATCTGCTCTTTCATTTGTGATGTGGGAGAGAAGAGAGAGACCTTATTTGTAAGGTGTTTTGACATCTACTCACATCCAGGTATTGTCATAATTACAGACCACTTTCAATTCTGAGTAAACTAATCAAAATTAACATTTTCTAACATTTTATTTGCAATTATAAGACAGGACATCCATTTATTTGTATTCACAACCTTCCACAGGAGAAACAAAAGACAACTATATTGTACTGAATTTCAGGGAAAAGTCACATACTGTTAGCCAGGTGTGATCACATCTATTACCAGTGACTTTTACCTCAAGGAGTAAGCAAATGGGTTGAAATTATTAAAAAAACCCAAAATTAAAAAAGACTGACAGAACAACAAAAGACCTGTGAGGGTGATGAGGTACTGGAACAGGCTGCCCAGAGAAACTGTGGATGTCCCATCATGGGATGTGTTCAAGACCAGACTGGACAAAGCTCTGAACCACCCGATCAAGTGGAAGGTTCCCTGCCCATGGTGGGGAGTTGGAACTAGATAGTCTTTAAGGTCCCTTCCAAAACAAACCATTCTATGATTCTATGAAAACCACTATAACATTTTTAAACGCATGATTCCCAAATCAGTAAGCATGCAGTAACAAACCCCCAGACTGTAAAAAGGATATCTTTTAAAAGGATACCATTTAACTGGATGCCTCAAAATGTTCTGCACAAATCTTTCACAGAAAGCTACTAAGGAATCTGATCAGACATGGAATGAACATTAAAAGTAATCCACAAGAAGCAAATCGTGAGGATGGGCAGTTCTTAACTTGACAAATATTGATAAAGTGCTTTATGAGTTTGTAATGAAACTGTTGTTTTACATATTCTTTCATCTGGAGAAAGAGACACATAGTCCACTGGCAGCACCCATGGATAACAAAGCTTTTTCAGGACTATTTTCAGGGCCAACAAAAATTGTGAGGAATAGCAAGGGCGGAAGAAAGAAAGATGAAGGTTGATGATTAACTCAAAATAACAAACTGCTTGTATACACCAAAGTTTTCTAGGACTGATAGTCATATGGAAAAGATTAATGAGGTGTTTATTCAGTACATTCTGGAAAACAAAACCAAAGCATTTCAACCATACATATTCTACAGGAGTACATTACTGGTCACAGTCAGTCACAGCCAGCACAGCTTCATGAGGGGGAAGTCCTGCTTGTTGAACCTGATTTATTTCTATGACAGGGTAACCCAGCTAAGAAAGCACGTAGTTGCAATCTTTTTGGACTTCAGCAAAGGTTTTGATATTGTCACTTACCTGGACAAAATGCCCAGCATGCAGCTGAATAACCATGCTAGGTGATGGGTGAGCAACTGGCTCATGGGTCCAGCACAAAGAGTTATAGTGAATGGGGTAACATCAGGATGGTGTCTGGTCACTACTGGGGCTCTGCAGGGCTGCATCCTCAGCCCAATTATCTTCAATATCTTCATTAATGACCTGGATGCAGGACTCAAAGGAATAATAAGTTTACCAACAACACCAAATTGGGAGGAGCTGTCAACTCACTCGAGGAGTTTCAGGGAGGCCTTGCAGAGGGACCTTGATATGTTAGAGGACTGGGAAAACACCAACCATATGAAGTTCAACAAGGGGAAGTAGCGGATTCTACACCTGGAACGGGGCAACCCTGGTTGTGTGTATAGATCAGGGAACGTGAGGCTGGAGAGCAGTGCTGTAAAAAGCCACTTGGGTGTCCTAGTCAATGGCGAGTTGAATATGAGTCAGCAGTGCCCTGGGGGTCAGGAGGGCCAACCATGTCCTGGGAGGCATCAGGCAAAGCATCACCAGCCATTCAAAGGAGGTGATTGTTTCTCTCTGCTCTGCACTGGTACGGCCTCACCTTGAATATTGTGGCAGTTTTGGACATCATAATACAAAAAAAGACATTGATATATTAAGAGATTGTCCAAAGGAGCGCAATGAGGATGGTGAAGGGCCTCGAGGAGAAGCTGTGAGTGGCTGAGGGCACTTGGTCTGTTTAGCCTGGAGGAGACTGAGGGGAGACCTCACTGTGGTCTTCAACATCCTCCTGAGGAGAGGCGGAGGGGCAGGTACCAATTTCTTCACTATCGTGACCAGTGACAGGACTTGAGGAAACAACATGAAGCCGAGTCAGGGGAGGTTTAAGTCAGATATCCAAAGAGAACAGAACATGCCAAGTTGGAAGGGACGCAGAATAGGTTCCCCAGGGAAGTGGTCAGAGCACCAAGCCTGCCAGAATTGAAGAAGCATTTCGACAGTGTTCTCAGGCACATGGTGTGATTCTCAGCGAGGCCTGTGCAGGGCCCGGAGCAGGACTCGATGATCCTCTCAACTCAGCATATTCTATGATTCTGTGATTCACTATACAAAAGCTAGAGTAGTACTTATGAAATCATAACAAAAAATTACAGAAGTTAATGTAGGCTTCCCTTAAAAAGAGTTAATTATATCCGTAAGGATGTAGGCGTAATTTTTATGTGGCATTTGAATTTTGCTCCGATTTATCTAATATATCAGATATCTAGCGGCAGGATACGGAATAAGAAGAACTTGATATGGCATTGTAGCCTGTAGTGTGTGTTCCCACAACAGAAACATATTGAAGTATCTGATCGCTGATTTCGGCCCTGTAGCTTACTGGAGCAACCTTCCTCTCTTGCAGCTTTTCCGGTCTGCAGAGGCTGTTTGCACTACAGAATGGCATACAAACACAAGTTTTAAAAAGTTTTAATTCTATTATAAGGAAAATCCAGAAACACTTCTTTTACAAAACCCCTCATTTGAACAGCAATCCGAATTACTACTGTAAGTTATAAGACGCTGTACAGTGTAAGTGAATCACATAGGTAAAACCTGTAGGATGAATTTTCCATAAAAACAAACTCAACACCATTTAACTTATTAGAAAAAACCCAACATTTTATTCTTGAAAACTTTTCAAACATTACAGCAATATGATTGTAGGAAAACATGTTGCTTCTTAAAAGGAAGTTACGTATATCCAAACAGACTTGCATCTTCTTCAAATACAAAGTTTGATTTTTCCTTGTTCAATTCCTCATGGCCAACATGGCGTTTATGTCCCAAATAAGGTTCCGTAACTGATCCATGATCTGCTTCAGCTGCTGATTCTTCTGTTTCAGTTTCTGTGGGAAGAGTTTATTATCAGGATTTTTTTGTGATCAGTTCAAATAGCGCACTCAAAAATTCAACAAAAGTTAGTTTTATGAAATGTTATATGAATCTTTTTCTCAGAGAGCACTATTAGTGGATAATACATCCCCTGAAAACTACACTCTAAAAATACAAGAAATATTCAAAAGTTAAGGACCACTGTTAAGCAGGGAATGCTGTTTCTCTTCTCAGCAGTCTCTATCAAAACACCTGATGCCTTCAATAGCTGAAGGTTTGTGGGGATCATTCCTCACTTTTCAAAGTCCAAAAAACTGCATCCTAAGTAGGAAGAGAGAATTCGGGAACAGGTAAACTTCTGTGAATATGTTTTGTAACTTGAGTTTACAGAAAAATGAGGGATTAACAGTAGAAGTTTGAATAAAGCACGAAGTATAGGTGAGGCAAATCAAGCTATTGCAGCCCTTCTGCCTATGTAGGTCAACTGTGATGTGCTTAGAGTCCTGTCTTGAAAAAGGTTTTCCCAAGCATGCTGAATTCTTTAAAATGATGTACTTGCTTTTGCAAAGTGCAGAAGCATTTGAAGGAAAAGAGGAACAGCAAACTCACTTTTCTTTGATTGCATAACCAAAACTTAAAAATTATGTCTTTACAGAAGAAAGATTTAGGCATTAAGACATCACACAATTTCCCTCACCTTCCATATTTCACACTAATACCCATATTTATTGTCTCATTTATTCATTTTCCTGTTAAAATCAAAGGTGTTGAGAATTGAGTTAGGTTGTGGTTAACAATACACAGTATGCCCTTCATTTCAGTCTGATCTGACAAGATGTCAACCTTCTCACATTAGAGATCAACTACTCATTCATCAGGGAAGTCCAGAGTTCCAAGTAAAGTGAAAGCACAGGAAAAGGCTGCTACCATTAGAAGTGAACAAAATGTTTCAGGTTTGACATAACTTTGTTATTTACACTACACAAATGGCAATACATTAAAAGGGTGACTCAGATCAGTAATACAGCCAAAGTAACTGGAACAGTGACAAAATGAAGCAACAAAAGAAGCAATATCCTGAAAATTAGTCTCCTGAATTTTGACACAGACAACACAACACTTTTAGGTTGCCCAGCTGGTCAGCTGGGAAAGAAGTCCAGAGTGAAAAAGGAAGCCTATTCACTTCAGACCTGTAAAAATAGTCTAAGTAATACAGTAATTAAGCTTAGATTACACAGGAAACACAGTAAGGGAAATATTCCTGAATGCAGGAATTTCTTGGAAGAAGAGACAATATTCAGTTCCAGATTCTTGAGAAGGATGTGAAAACAGAGGGAGGACAGTTCATGCACACTAACATGAAATTTCTAATCAAGCATTTGACAGACTAAAAAGTCTTCTAAAGATAACTACACATATTTGGCTAATGCTTCTTTCTTTTCCATTTGCTGATCCGAGATTTCACAATATACAGCAAAGATCCAACTCCTAAAGACAAGAGAAAACTAATAATCATGTAGTTACCACAGCATCCAAATGACAGAATTTTAAGTGTCTTCCTACAAAAGGTTATACTGTAACAGCTTGATGCTTGAAAAAGCCTAAGAGGGATGAGATAAAGAAGCGTGTTCATACCTGTGGTATTTTTAAACACATTTCTGTTTGCCATCCTCAACATTCAATCTTAAAGACATAAGTGAATGTTACATCAAAACTACCAATTTAATGCAAACTGTCACACATTGATACTGAGGGCATGCCATTTCAAGACTTTTCAAAACCTTCATGAACAGAAACGAAGGCTGAACAGTTAGTGATGGTTATTCAAGTCAGACAGAATAAGAACCATTGACCAGTCTGTATTCTCTCTCCATTCAAGCCTAACTGTATTGCTAAATACTGTTAGTTAGGTAATCTCACAGGAACTTAATGTAAGTTATGCCCAGAAGACTAATTTTGTAAGATTGTTTTCCTTTCCTGTACAAGCATTATGACAGTGTAAATTGCTTGATCTTTTTTTGATGCTAGACAAGGGAACCTTCAAATGGGATTTCATTTGTTTTCAAAGTATCTGTAAAGACAAGAAGTATAAAATCGTTTCTTTATTTATCTGAAGATACTTTTGGATCCTTGTCTTTGGTGAAGAGCTATTTTCTTAGCTCTTCTGCTTTTTCTAGAGACAGAAAAAACATCTAAGATGAAGCATCATCCCTGGATTGCCAGGCTGTTGAAAGTACACAGAGAGGAGAAAAGATCTACTTCAGAGAGCATGGTCTCCTAATTGAAATGCATATAGTGATCTTTGTTACTGATCTTTGACAGGCAGTGGTTCACACCACAAAGTAATACATAATTAATATGTTCTGCAGCACTGGAAGTGCTGGCCTCTGCTTAAGACTTTGCTGAGCCAGTAAGAAGATCTCAACTCAGATCTAACCTTGGAAAGATAGGTGAAATGGCCTTCTTGGGAAATGGGCAAGTTCTATAAGCAGCTTCTGCAGTAATGACAAATTTTCATTTGAACAGATTGCTTGCAAGTTGTCTCCCACTCTTTCCTCCTTCTATTGAAATGACTTAGTTGAACTCTGGACTGCTTTTCACGATTAACAGTTGTACGAAACAAGAAAAAGTACTTCATCCTACATATACGCTACAGCTTCTGACTTTATCTGTTTTAAGATATCACAGAGAAATTATCTTATATGAGGCAGTTTATCACGAGTTTGAGTCCTACATTTAAGTTTCATCTGACAGGCATGTTTCTGTTAGTCCCCTTCTGTCAGAAAAGGGATCTGACTGAAAACCAATACTAAGAGGCCTTCTTTCGTGATACTAATATTTGATGTGATTACCTACCCATTTTGACTGACCCTGCAAGTACTATGGCCAACACGATGGAGTTGGCAAGGACCGTACCTTCCAGTAACCAGTGATGCCCTAGTAGGTGTAAGTCAGGTAGGTCATTTATGAAAACATGTACAGAGGCACAAAACCCACATAAATGAAAAGAAGTGTGAGAACAGTAACATGCATCCAGAAAATAGCTGTCTTCCAATGAAAAAAAAAAAGCTACCATAAAGAACCTGCCATGTTTCATACAGATTTTGGTTCAGCAAGACACAGTGATTTCAGCTTTGACTGAAATTTTCTACTAAAATTCATTTCTGGTTCACATTCATTTCATTTGAAATCAGTGCTGTCCAGACTAATTCACAACTTAGTATCAGAGATATATCAGAACTTTCCTACACACACTGTTCCTTCTCCCTCCTCATTTTAAGCTCATCTATCCTTCAAATTTTAAAACAAAAATATCACTATGGGTCATTATGCTGTACTCATTCCATTTGTTAGAAGTCTGTTCTTCAGGTAAAGAAAATAGTGTAAACATTGTGGAAGAGTAAGACCATATTGCAACTGGTGCCTGTAAAAGCATCAACAGTACTTGCCTATGTTGTACAGGCTCTCTTGCTTAAGAAAAAAAACAAACAAAGAGGTTTTTCCATCTTGAAAATCTTATATAAAAGACCATTCTCCTGAGTGATGTGACAGCTATAGTTTTTACCTGCTCTATTCATGATCTACAACAGTAAAAGCCAGAAGGACATCTCAGTGTAATAAAACATTAAATATTAATAACAGTAGTACCTTAATTTGCATAAATCTTGACAGAGTTAAAAAATTATGTTTACTTTGTTGATTATGTCTCTACTACAGAGAACTTTTATCATGTTCTTTTTCATGAGCATAGAATCATGGAGTAGTTTGGGTTGGAAGGGACATTTAATGGTCATCTAGTCCAACACCCCAGAGAGCATCTTCAACTAGATCAAATTGGTCAGAACCCCATTCAGCCTGACTGTGAATATTTCCAGGGATGGGGCATCTACCTCCTCTCTGGACAAGTATTTCATCACCCTAGGCACAAAAAATTTCTTCCTTGTATCTAATCTATCTTTGAGTTTAAAGCCATTACCCCTTGTCCTATCACAACAGGCCTTGCTAAAAAATCTATTCCCATCTTTCTTGTAGGCCCTTTTAACTACTGAAAGGCTGCTATAAGGTCTCCCTGGAGTCTTCTCTCCCCCAGACTGAACAGCCCCAAGTCTCTCAGCCCTTCCTCACAGGAGAGGTGCTCCATCTCTCTGACCATTTTTGTGGCCATCCTCTGGACCTCCTCCGACAGGTCCATGTCCTTTCTGTGCTGAGGACCTCAGAGCTGGAGACAGAACTCATGTTGCTCCTTCTGACCATTAAACTGCTGTAGGAAGTGATTGTTGAAAGCCTTTTGAAGGTGACAGTGGCCTTCGTGTTTCCATGTAACAAAAACCCAAGAAATTTCTATAGGAACACAATGTTTGTGAAAGGAAAGTGCAATTTATACTGTTCCTTTTTTAAATGAGTCCTTCATAGTAAACCTCTGAAGTACGGTGGGAAAACTGTCTCTTTTTTTTTCCCTTTGGTTTTATAGTCAAAAGAACTGCAATGTTATATGCACACAGCTGGGCACAAATATGACAGAAAAAATGCCCTCAACACTTTGCTCAAACTCTCTTAAAGCTGTCAGGTGATGCCTTAACTTATGTGTGCTCAACTGATACCAAGGGCCACTTTCCATCATAATAAATTCATTTATCAATCTATGCATAATTTTTTTTCCAAAGGGATAAAAAATATTCATCACTAATACAGTAACCGCTGCGCAATTAAACATTAACACAGCTTTTCCTGATGTCGTTCACAGGCATAACTGTTCAGCCCTTAGAAGAAATGAGAGACTGGGTCTTCTGCCTCTCTCCTCACCTCATAGTTGAAAGGAAAACTGCTCCTTCTGCATGTGTAACTCTGTTCCTGAAACATGCAGAGGCACCAGTGACAGTCTGTGCTCCACTGCGTGCTCAACACTTTTCACCTACTGACCCAGACAGGATCGCATGTATCCACTGCTTTGCTGTTGGAGAGGAACAAGCATGTTCATTCAAACAGATGGATGTTTGCTTCATACCAATTATTTATCATTCAATGATGAGGTCTGAAGTCTTACTTACTGAGCTTGTAATGGAATTACCCATTCCCCAAGGTGCTTCTCCACCACACTCCTCAGTGTCACATCCCCATTCTTAACATGAACATCACACAGATGTATGATCCTCAGTTACAGATGGCAAACTAAGTCACACGAACACCACAGATAAAACTGGAATGCCTACTTTGTCCAGAGACATTTAAGTTCATCACTAAACTTCATACTTGAACAGCTTCCCACATATTCAAAGCTACCACTGTAAGGGGAAGAAGGAACAACTGCCACAGATATTTTGTGGCAGAGAAAAAAAAAACAGTTCTCAGGAGCTGCCTTCAATTAGATACTCACTACTCACAGTAAATCTTTACTTCTCATTCCCAAATTCCCTGCTTATTCAATACCCTCATGCCAGTTACATAATACACAAACCAGGATTTTTATAATCTTACTTACTACATTACTGATTCAATCTAAACCGTGCCTAGACTGCAATGGAAACAGAATAACTCAAGGACTCTTTCAGAAAAGAAAGCGGGGAGGCACGAAGAGGAACCAAATGTGATAATGCAATAAAGGTTGTACAATATGCACCTACCTGAGGACAGAGGGGGACAACTGGGATTCTACAGGCAGCTTTAAGCTCCGGTTTTAACTTTTTTCAACTTTGTAACCATGATACTGTTTTGATACAGGATGCAATGTGAAAAACTTTGCATGCAACATTTTATGCAAAACTGGAAAGGAAGTATATCATTATCTGATATAAAATGCCTCTGAGTGCTGTGAGAGCTGTTTGATGACATTACAAGACCACTCTACATATTTTCTACTGAAGGAAGGAGGCTCCTGATTAAAAAGGAGACGTCTCAATTCATCTGTGAGAAAGTCAGGGAGTGATATCCAGAAAACTACAGGCTGACTCCAGAAAGACTATGCAGCAAATCCTTCTGGAAGTCATGTCCAGACACTTGTGTGATAGGGTCATGGTGACTGGGAACAGTCATCTTGGATTTACCAAGGACGTGTTGTGCCTGACCAACATGACATCCTTCTACTGAGAAATAGCTAGCTGTGTGGCAAGGAGAGAGCAGGGGGTTTTCTTTACTTACAAGGAGAGAGCAGGGGGTTTTCTTTACTTTCATATTAGTCAGGCTTTTGACACAGTCTCTCATAGTCTGGTAGCAAAACTTGAGATATGTGGTTTGGACAGGTGGATTACAGGGTTGGTGGAAAATCGTCTGGGCTATGGGATTCTAAATGGCTGGGATCATCAGTATTAAGACCAAGTGGTAGCTGGGCACCCTTGAAGTTTCTCAGAATTGATACTAAAGTGAGTATTCTTAATATCCTCATTAATGACTAATCCACACTTAATGACCTAGTTACTCAACCAAATTTGTCGACAATGTCAAGTAGTGAAAAGTGATAACTATACTCTGACTCAGAGGGACCCATCTTAGGAACTTCAATTAAAGCAAAATCCTACATCTGCACTCACACAACAGCACAGGCAGAGGGCTGACTGAGTAGAAATGAAATTTGCAGAAAAGGATCTGAGGTCCTTTCTGATACTTTTATTCAAGTTGAACATGAGTCAGCAGCATATCTTTTTGCAACAATGAAGACTAACTGCAGGCTGTGCTATATTAGCAAGAGTTCACCCATCAGGTCAAGTGAAATTGTTATTCCCCTCTGTTTGGTTCTAGGTAACGATTGTCCAATTTGGGGATCAATATAAAGCACTAACATATTGAATAACACCCACTGGAAGGCCACCAGGATGATTAAAGCTGTATTTGTTCAGTCGCAAGCACAGAAGGCCATAAGGCATGATCACTGTCTTCAACTATCTACTGAAGATCATAGAAAAGACAAAGCTGGACTTTTCTTGAATACACACAGCAAAAGGATGAGGGACAGTGGATATATGACCTACGACAAAATTTGAGTGTAACATTAGGAAAAATTTCACAGTGAAAGTCAACCCTTAAGAAGGGCCCAGAAAACATAGAATTTTCATCCTTACAGATGTTTGAAATGCTACTGGATATGAGTTGGAAAAACAGGATCTAACTTTGCAGGTTGACCCTGCTTTGATCTGGAGGCTGAACCAGATAATCTCCAAACCTCACAATGAGTCTAAATTCCTCTGATTCTACTATTGTAGAGAGCCTGTTTGAGTACTCAAAACATGATGGACCAAAACATGACCCAGTGCAGACTAATCAGCCAAGAAGGTGTCCAAATAAAGAATTCTTCCCCTCTTGCCAAAGCATTCCTTGGTGCACATGAAAAAGGACTCTACACATACAAAACAAATTAAAAATACGTGCAAATAGTGTGAAAGGCAGTTAAAAAGGAATTTAGGTTTTCAGCATAGTTCAAAAGTAGTTATCAAGTAAAGTTTCCCAAAGAGAAAGACTAATTTGAAAATTGCTGTCATTTTAAGGATACTTTCTGAAATAACATCAGGTGCAGTGCACAATGTTTGTGTCATCAAAAAAAGCCCGGAGCTAAACCTGTAACAGGTTAACTTAAAAGTCTGTCATGTAGATTGTCTTTTTCTCTCTTAGCAAGATCACTGTTAAACATTTAGGAAATGTTAATTAAGAATATCAAATATGATTGTTTTCTAAAGGGTCACCTGGAATGTCCTAATGCTGTTTCATATAATTTAATTTTCATCCAAATGTACTGAGAATACCAATTACGTGATAGTTTTCTTAAGTGCTTCATTTGAACCCAGACCGACAGCACCTAAGAAACCCAAGCTGTACTTGCTCCACACAGATTAAAGCATTCTCAGTTTCTGATTTGATATTTCCTAAGTCCTGTCAAATGTATTACCGGTTCACAGACCTAAGGTGAGCCTGACACCTTGAAAATAATACTGATGATGCTATATTTAGAAGGTAAAAAACCTGTAGACAGAACATTAAACGCTCAAAAAATACGACAAGTGAGGAAATCTTCATAACAGCTTCCACTTGTTGCAAATAGATTAATTTCAATGAAAACTGGATCAAGACTTGTCCTAGTAGGCCAGTGCAAACACTAAGCTGGTCCTGGAACAGTAAATTATTTATTCCAAAAAGGAATCAAACATCCCAACAATTTATAAGCCCAGAAAGCAAGCACAGTTAAAAAAGAATAAGCTACATTTTTGGGAACTGTAGGAGAGAACTGTTGAGCACAAAAGGTAGAGGTTGTTCACTGCTCAAGAAATGGTTGGCTTGTTTGTTTTATAATAATGGTACATGCTTTTTAGTGCTGGCAAAACTCCCTTGTGGTATTAAGCTTAATGGGTTTTATTTAAACCTACAGTTGCTAATTATTACTCAATTGCTAGGACAGAAATTCTCTACCTTGTAAATTGATTTCTATTTTAAATTTACAAGCAAGTACTTCCACAGCCAAGGTGAGCACATTAAACTTTCTGACCTAAAATGTAAGTCTGATATAGCAGAAAGAAGTCACCACACAGTAAAGCAACACCAAAAGCACCTACAGTATTTAGGAACTCTGCTACATCAACAAATTTTCCTGCCCCACAAAAGAAATGGTGAGTATAGGAAGCTCCTCATGCTTCTCTCCTCCTCCACTGGGGATGCCCTACCCAGAAAACTCTGGCAGCAAAGCACAGCTGCCATGTTTCAAGTCAGTGGTTCATGGAATGAGAGACATTTTTGTGTGAGAATATTTGATCCACAAGATTTTTATGAGCTACTCCTACTTTTGTCTGTGCTCCACACTTAGGCACAGTCAGTGCCTTTCACATACATCCAGAAGCACTAAAGAAATCAGACTGGCTGGGATATCACAGCAAGAAGGGTAAAATTAAGAGACCCATGGCAGGCCTAAGAATTCAAATATCTCAGTAGTGTCAAAGTACTGGGTTATTGCAATAATGCTTTTTTTGGTACCAAGAACATCCAAGACTGAAAAAAAATGGCTGTAACAGCCAAAAAGAATTAGGTGGGAACAGGGCAACAAGCTGAAGGAAGAAAAGACAGTGGGTCAAGAATATAAAAAGCTTCTTTATCTATGTTAGTTTCTCTATCACAGCATCTTCATCAGCATTTTGTATTACAAAATTTTTCTAAAATAAATGAATCCCATTGAGTTGGAGGTTACAGAGGAACTGAAAAGCTGTCAGGGGTGCCAGCTAAGAACCAGAGAGGGCTAGTTAAGCTCAGCAGCCAGTGTCAGAAACTAGACCGATTAATCTGATTCTGGTGATTTGTCATTGCAAAAAGAAGAATTTCTTTATTTCTAGTCATAAAACCCAAAGCACTTCCTATTCTGTAAAGTACCAAAATTTGAACTTTGAAAGTGGTAGAGGAGGTGTTTATACAGGTGGAGGGAGACAAAAGGAAAAAATCAGTGCACTTTCAAAAAGCAAGAAGTTTAACTTTCTTTTGCCGCAGTTACTAGGTATTCGTCCACAAGAATATTAGAGAAAGTTCAACTATCTTGTGAAGATTTACTGTGGAAAATCTGAAAAACTAGGTATAGGCATTTAAGTGTAAATACAGGATTTCAGACAAGATTTAAGCGAAGGTTTTAATGCATTCTTAACTACTAGTTTTGTACCAATGTCCTGTAACTCCATCAACCTTTTTAAGGTTCAAAACTCATCATAAAAATTTATGAAACTCTTTTCACAAGATCACACCAAGGAGGTTTAAAAACATATTAGCATACAAGTACAACAACAAGGGCAAAAACATGTCACAGAACTATTAAAACCACAGCAAATATGGACAGTTAAGCTTATTAACACTGAAAGATTGCAAATAAATGTGCATAAATTCACAGTACAACATTGCATATAATATAATACATACAACTCTGCTAGATCAGTGCTTAAGAGAACGATTACAACAGGAAAGCTGACAACTGCTTTTCTCTAAATTCAAGTAGTGCCCATTTTTCTAAATTAATGGGTTATGAAAAATTCAATACATCTCTGAGTGGTGAAGACAAATTAAAATACTTGAAATATTTTAAAATCTGAAAATCCACCACATCTTCTCTAAATATACATTTCATCCATTTATTTCCTTTGTTCAGTTATTTGTGTAGATTATACCTTTTTTTTCTGAGCATTTACAGATATTACAGTGATAGAAATATTTAATTAATGCTATCTTTGTACTTTACAGATTGAAGAAACAACATTCAAAATTGTGGTCTGGTAAAACTACATATTTTTAAACTCATATTAGCATTACTACAGCATATTTATTTTTAGATTTGAATCCCTCTTCAGTAATTGTACCGAACTGCATACTGCCACTCAAACTGAAAATTTCACAGCATCTTTATAATTCTTAGCGCTTTTTTTTCTGAATGTAATAAATCTTCCTATTAACGAAAGGAATGGTCTTCCTCAAACTGTCAAAATACAGAAGGTAGCCTTGAAAACCCTTTACTAAATCCCAAAATTGTAATAATATTTACACAGCTGGTGTTCAATATCCTTTTTTCTTAAACCTGAGGTAAGTTTTGAAGAGAAGTAAGTTCAACATCCATCTTATCTCAGTCTATAGTGCTGATATCTAGTGGGCTAAGTATAAACATAATACACTGTATTCAGAAGAATATATATCTCTGTTTTAAAAGAGGCACAAGTAAAAACTGTCAGGGAATCTAAACTCTACAGCCAGAGGCACAGCTAAAAAAATTATTGTTTTCTAAAAGGTAGTTCTGAAAGAGTTATGTGCAAGAAGTATTTATCCCCAGTTTTGGTGGTAGTCATCATCACACATTCTGCATTTAGTAAGGCAATCTAGAAATTTAAGCTTTGTAACATCAGGGTGACATTTCCCATTTTATGCAAAATAATTTAACTTTGTTACCTTATTTACTTCCAGAATTTCCCTTCTCTCTTCACTAGCAAAACGAAGCTGACTTGCAGCACCACGATCATCATGCTTGGAGCCATCTTCTTCAACGTATGGAATAAGTTGCTGTGAAGACAAGAAACATTAGCTTTACTAAAAATTAAAGAAAAAATAATAAAAATGAAATAAAACCCAGGAGATACATAAGGTAATACCACTTTCTCCACAGGTTCAAACTGCCCAAGAGAAACTGAACACAAGCTTACGTTGTCACCTCAAACCCAAAGGCCTTAGAATTACCTCAGTCAGGTCTCCAGAAAAACAATGTGCTTCAAAAGGACACAATCCCACCTATTACCACACATAGACCCAAGCAATTTCACAACTGCACACAGAACACATTTTCCTTTTCAAGCTGTGTATCATGGATAATTCTTGTATTCTTGAACTACGCAGATTGTGATTTTAAAATTTACTATTCGACACTAAGAAATACTACAGACAAGAGGTTATCATTATTAGAAAGTATTTTAGCAGAGGGGCAGGTACCAAACTCTTTGCTCTCATGACCAGTGACAGGACTTGAGGAAACACTATGAAGCTCAATTAGGGGAGGTTTAGGTTGGATATCACTCAGGGGATGTTTGGGCACCATAACAGTCTCCCCAGAGAAGTTGTCACAGCACCAAGCCTGTCTGATTCAAGAAGTGTTTGGACAATGCTCTGAGGCACATGGTGTGATTCTTGGGGTGTCCTGTGCAGGGCCAGGAGTTGGACTCAATGATCCTGATGAGTCCCTTTCAACTCAGCATACATGATGATTCTATATTAAACATAATTGTGACTGGCTTTACACAGCTACTTGGTTAATACTCTAGTTATGACTTCCTATTTTAGTGAGCATCTGTTTGGTTGTTCTTAAGGCCAGGACTAGAGTTACCTAAAAGGAGTTTTTCCATAAGTATTTCTCACTGTGATCTCCTCAGACATAGAGAATCATAGTTTCGTTTAGGTTGGAAAAGACAATATTGTAAGATGTTTTCTGTAAGCTTCTACAGAGCAAAAAATCTTCGATGAAGTACTCCTAAACAAACACTACTGTATGTTTCCTTCCTAAAAACAAAATAAATTAAGAAGAATCAGTAAATATAGTAGGTACAAAACTATTATAGTAGGTACAAAACTTCTGACAAATACATGCTTCTTTGTCAGAACACTGCCAAGCTACTAACAACTTATAAAAAAAATAAGCTGTAACATTTTATAGTATACAGCCACAAAGTCAAGAGTCTATCATTGTGTTTTCTGTCCTGAATCGAGCAAAATTACATCCATGTTCACATACAGACAAATGAAAGATTAATATTGATGAAAACGACACTAAGTTAAAAAAGACCTCTGAGATCATCCAAGTCCAACCTATGACTGAACACCACCTTGTCAACTACACCATGGCACCATGTGCTATGTCCAGTCTTTCCTTAAACACCTCCTGGGATGGTGACTCCACCGCTTCCGTGGACAGTGCACTGCAATGTTTAGTTACTCTTTCTGTGAAGAAATTCTTCCTAATGTCCAACCTAAACCTCCCCTGGCACAGCTTGAGGCCATTTCCTCTTGTCCTGTTACTTGCTGCCTGGGAGAAGACGCCAACCCCTACAATCTCCTTTCAGGGATCTGTAGAGTGAGAAGGTCCCCCCTGAGCCTCCCCGTCTCCAGGCTAAACAACCTCAGCTCTCTCAGCCATTCCTCATCATTGTGCTCCAGACCCTTCACCAGCTTCACTGCCCTTCTCTGGACTTGCTCCAGCACCTCAATCTCCTTCCCAAACTGAGGGGCCCAAAACTGCATACAGCACTCAAGGTGTGGCCTCAGCAATGCGAAGTACAGAGGGAAAATTTCAAATAGGGATTCAATTTCAAACCTGAATCCCTC
Organism: Campylorhamphus procurvoides; assembly: GCA_013396655.1. Taxonomy (NCBI): domain Eukaryota; kingdom Metazoa; phylum Chordata; class Aves; order Passeriformes; family Dendrocolaptidae; genus Campylorhamphus; species Campylorhamphus procurvoides. Next base: position 149,423 of record WBMV01007501.1, on the reverse strand, counting down.
CCAGCTGGTAAGAACTGATGTTAATGTGAAAGTTTCACAGTCTTTCAAACAGCTCTCTAATAAACAGAATTCAGTCCACCTAATTCCAGTCTCATTAAAACTTATGAGCCTCCTGCAGCTGAGGAGAATAGACAATATGTTATGCAGAGAGCACTTATTCTCAATTGTAGTGTACATATGAATATAGATACTTACTTCTATGGGAACAGGATCAAGCCCAGCACAGTTTTCATTGCATTTGTCATAGACTAATCTCAGTTTTCTGAAGAGTATTGATAACTGACGGAGATGTTCCTGCAGCTTTCCTAATCTGTCTTGGTACGTTGCAGTGTGATAAGTAACACCATTTGGTAACTTAAGAGAACCAAAACATTAAAAATATTACATTGAAGTTTCTGTCACAGTAAATAAACACACTAAAAGGCATCAGATGGGCTTTTGTACATTTTAAAATCAGACAATCACTTTATTGCCACAGAAATCAGTGAAACTTTTCTTTACCAGCGAAATTCTGTATTTGATGTTCTCAATCACTGCTGTCAAACAGCTTCATGTATTCTACACTTTGGTCATTGTCAATCCTTTTAACTCTTTTCAGTGAGTGTCTTCACAATGTTGAAGTATGATCGCAGTATTACACTTTGAGACTTCCTGTCTCAACCCCAGGCCACACAATTCAGAAACACAAGAGTCATGAAAATACAGAGGGAATGGAGGTGATTATTTATCTTCTGCTCTCCACAGAGAAAACACAGCAAAAGTTTGTATGTTTTCTCAGTACATAACCACAAATAAGGATTGTGCCCATTTTCATAAGAAAAAAAAAAGTCAGAAAGTTTTAGATGGGAAATATTACCAAAAAAGATCAATGAAAATTCCTCTAAAATTATGTTAACAAATGAATGTTAACATAAACAGAGATTGCTATTCATAAAGAAAAACACAGTTACTAGTCTATTTAGAGTTCATTTATTGTGGGGGCAATAACGATTCAGCATTTCTGAATATCCTACATCTTCACTTAATCTACAGGAGTTAACAAATACACTAAGAGCAGTATTCACTTCTCCAATCAATTCTCATTTTTAAAGCAGTTTGATCAAGTTATCTAAGCGTCCTGAGCCATCTCCTCTGCCTACAAGCACTGGCAGCCAGCGATAAAAGCGCAGAGGAGCTTTTCACCTGCATGTTGCGGAGCAGCTGGAAGATCTCCATGGTTCGGAACACGATGTCCTGCACGGTCTCCTGGCCGATGCGGCAGAGGGAGGCGGTGTTCACCTCGCGGGCCGCCTGTGCCTGCGGCCCCGAGAAGGCGCCCGGCGGCATCGCCGCCCCGGACAGCGGCGGCGTCGACATCCCCGGCCCGGCCGAGGGGTTACTGTGGATCGACCGAGTGCTTGTCTGAGTCTGCCCTGATGAGCTCCTGCGGGGCAGCTATCCCGTGCCTGTCCCCCGCAGGTGGCCCTACCGCAGATAACCCCGATGAGGCCGCGGAGCGCAGCCCTGCTGGGGCCGGGCCAGCCCCGCTCCCTCGCCCACCCTCCCCTGCCGGGCCGTGGGGCCGCGGCTGCTCCTCCCGCACCTCCCGCCCGACCGCGGCGAGGGCACCACCGGGGCTTCTGCCCAGCTCCGGCCCCGAACCCGCAGCGCTCCGGCTCCGGCCTCACCGCCTCCCCCTCCGCGGACCCGCCCGCAGCCGAGGCCT